>CATKHM010000058.1:0-54993 GCA_949751825.1 Blepharisma undulans
TGTTATTGAATACTCGAATGGCTTCATTTACGAAAGTGAGGTCGGAAATGAATATGAATGAAACGAAATAGCGAAATCATGCGGTATAAATGATCATTATCAAGTGTATTGCTCATATTTTGAAGGAAGTATACATATTGGAGGCAATGATCGTCAGATTAATGAGTATTTCGAGTTTAATTTGAGCACGAAGAGCCTCATTAAATGGATAGATGAATAACTTAAATGATAATATATATTAAAATGACTATGTGTTAACCTGCTCCTTGGTGCAATAGATGAGATCACTGAGCCACAGCAAACTGCAATAGACCAAGCTGAGAAGCTAGTAAAAGCTGAAGAGATATGTATCCAATTGAAAAGTCTCTTTATTTTTGTCAAAGTGGAGATGATAAGTAATGCCACATGAACCCTGTTGCATTTTTTACCGAAAAACTGGATGGGCTATAAGAATCAGTCTTTTCTGTGTAGCTGCCCAACAAATTTGAATCCGTAATTTCACATGATGATAATTTTTAGAATTAAGCTAATTCTATTATAAGATCATATGCCATAAAAAATTACGATCAAGTTTATTACTCATATTTTGGAGGAAAATATATATTGGTGCAGTCCTTCATCTCGCTATAAAAAATTTGATTTGAGTAACCAAACCCTCACTAAATCTAAATAAATCTTTGTTTTAATGATATTTATAATTTTTAATTGAGTTGAAATTTTGGTAAATAAATATAAAATGGCTTTTAGTCTATGCTATAAGAAAGGATGCGAGCTTGAAGTTAAGTTTGCATGCAAATGTACATCTCCTGAAACTTTGTCCTGCGAATTTCATTTTGGAAGACATCTGAAATTAACAAATAGAGCTCATAATTTTGAGTCCATTGCATTAAATACTTTTGAAGAATCCAAAGAATCAATGGAAAAAGATCTCGTAGTAAATAAATCCAAGAAAGAAAAATTAAGAAAAAAGGATGTGAATGTTTCAGATCAAAGACTTAAAAAAACAAAAAATAGCATAAAACGAAGAAAGTTGAATTCAGATCCAAAAATAGTCGGCAGTAGCTTTGAAGTGACTTCCCATGCCAAAAGCAAATCAAAATCAGATGAAAATCAAAAATCATTGGCTTTAAAAATAAACACTGATTTTAATGCAACCAAAAGAATAAATTCAGCAAATCCAATTGAACAAAATTCCAGAGCAAATAAAAATAAATCTATTTCTATTTTTGGGGAGAAAAAATCTACTTTATCTCCAAGAATTCAGATATATCAAGAACATTCTAATACTTATCATCAGTTCGAAAATATTTATCTTGCTGAAAAACATGATAGTACAAAAACTAAGCTGTATGTATATGATATCAAGGATAAGGAGGAAAAGATTAAATATCTTGAAACTCGAGAGCCTTTAGATCAAGGCACATGCATAACTCAGCTTCCAAATGGTGATTTATTTTGTTATGGTAAGTTTACATACCCTGGGATTGCATTGATAATTGATCAGAATTATAAAATTAAAACCCTGTCAATTGGAAGTTCTTGCTATTACTCATCATTAATCTATTTTGATAGAAGTATCTACTGTTTTGGAGGTTATAAGCATGGCTGCACGGATTTATCATGCAGATTTGATTTAGATGAAAACAGATGAATAAAATTAACTCCATTGCCAGAAAAAGAATATGCTTGCCATAGTGTAATATTTAATGGAAATATTATAGTTTCTGGATTTGACAATGGTAAACTTTTAATTTATTCAACTGATGTAAACTCTTTTTCTGTAATTCTTTATGATTTTGAAAAGAGTGTAAGAAAGATACTCATAAATACAGATAGATTGTATGTGTTAGAATGCGAGAAGGGATTCATTTATGAAAGTGAAGTTGGAAATGAATATAAGTGGAAAAAAATAGCAAAATCATGCTATATAAAAGATACTTATCAAGTGTATTGCTCATTTTTTGAAGGAAGTATATATATTGGGTGCCAACATTCTAATATCAATGAGTATTTCGAGTTTAATTTAAGCACTAAGAAGCTTGTCAAAAGATAAATACACAACTTGAATGATATTTATAATTTTAATTTAAGATCTTCCCAGCTTGAAAATCAGGTGAATAATTTATTTCAGGTCTTAACAAAATATATAATATGGCTCTTGGTAGATGCTATAAGAAAGGATGCGAGCTTGATGTTAAGTTTACATGCAAATGTTCATCTCCTGAAACTTTATCCTGCGACTTTCATTTCGGAAGACATCTCAAATCCACAAATAGAGCCCATAAATTTGAATCCTTTGCATTAAGTAGTTTTGAAGAATCCAAAGCTTCATTGGAAAGAGATCAAGAAATAAATAAAAGCAAAAATGAAAAACCAAGAAAAAAGGATGAAAACTCTTTGCTTCAAAGTCATCAAAAATCAAAAAATAACTCAAAAAGAAGAAAGTTGAATTTATATCCAAAAACTCCATGCATTGAGAAAAATTCTACTTTATTTTCAAGAATTCAGATATTTCAAAAGTATTCCAACACTTATCATCAATCTGGAAATATTTATCTTACTGAAAATATTGAAAATGCAACAATTAAGTTGTATGTGTATGATATCAATAATAAGGAAGAAAAGATTAAATATTTGAAAACTCCAGGGGCTTTAGATGAATACACATTCATCACTCAGCTTTCAAATGGTGATTTATTTTGTTATGGTAGCCAGAAATGTCCAGGAATTACAATGATAATTGATCGAAATTATTCAATTAAAGCCCTGCCATTTGGAAGTCCTAACTATTACTCATCATCTATATATTTTAATGGAAGCGTCTACTGTTTTGGAGGTTATAGCTATGATGGTTGTATTGATTTATCATGAAGGTTTGATTTAGATGAAAATAGATGAATTAAATTAACTCCATTGCCAGCAGCAGAATTTGCTTGCCAAAGTGTAATATTTAATGGGAATATTATACTTTCTGGATTTTACAATACTCAGCTTTGAATTTATTCAGCTGATATAGACTCATTTTCTGCAACAAAACATTATTTTGAAAAGTTCACATTAAAGATCCTTGTAAATACAGATAGATTGTATGTGTTCGATTGTGGTTATGGAGTCATTTATGAAAGTAAGGTTGGAAATGAATATGAGTGAGATAAAATAGCAAAATCATGTGAGAAAAAGGATCATTATCAAGCTTATTGCTCATATTTTGGAGGAAGTATATATATTGGATGCAAAGGTCGAAAGATTAATGAGTATTTCAAGTTTAATTTGAGCTCAAAGAAGCTCATCAAATGGATAAATAATTAATTTGAATGATATTTATAAATTTAAATTTAGGGGGGCTTTGAGCTTGAAATTATGTTGGATTAAATTATTGAAGTCTTAGCCAAATATATAAAATATGACTCTTAATCGATGTTATAAGAAAGTATGCGAGCTTGAAGTCAAGTTTGTATGCAAATGCTCATCTCCTGAAACTTTATCCTGCGACTTTCATTTCGGAAGACATCTGAACCTAAGATATAGAATACATAACTATGAGTCATTTGCATCGGATACTTTTGAAAAATCCAAAATATCAATGGAAAAAGATCTCAAAGTAAATAAATGCTTGAAAGAAAATTTAAGACAAAAGGATGAAAATTCTTTGAGCCAAAGTTGTCAAAATTCAAAAAATAAGTTAAAAAGAAGAAAGCTGGATTCAGATCTAAAAACAATATGTAGTCACTTTGAAGCGACTCATCATGCTAAAGTAAAATCAAATCAAAATCAAAAGTCATTGGCTTTAAAAATAAACGCAGACGTAGATACTACTAAAAGCATAAATTTAGAAAGCCCAATTGAAGAGAATCATAAAGAAAGCCAAAGTATTTCAATAATTACTGGTGAAAAAAATTCTGCTTTATCTGCAAGAATTCAGATATATCAAGAATATTTTAATACTTATCATCAATTTGGAAATATTTATCTTACTGAAAATATTGAAAATACAGCAACTAAGCTGTATGTGTATGACATCAAAGATAAGAAGAAAATAATTAAATATTTGAAAACTCCAGGGTCTTTGGATAATAAAACATGTATCGCTCATCTTCCAAATGGTGATTTATTTTGTTATGGAAGCAAAACATGTCCTGGTATTACACTGATAATTCATCAGAATTATATAATTAAAGCCCTGCCATTTGGAAGCCCTAGCTATAGCTCATCATCTATCTATTTTAATAGAAGTGTCTACTGTTTTGGAGGTTATAAATATGATTACCAGGATTATCTATCATGAAGATTTGATTTAGACAAAAACCGATGAATTAAATTAACTGAATTACCAGAAAAAGATAGCTATTGTCATAGTGCAATATTTAATCGGAATATTATAATTTCTGGATATTATAATTGCAGACTCTTAATTTATTCAACTGATATAGACTCTTTTGCAGCAATTCCATATGACTTTGTAGTGTACACAAGAAAGATCCTGATAAACACAGATAGATTGTATGTGTTAGAGTGTAACAATGGATCAATTTATGAAAGCGAGGTTGAAAATGAGTATAAATGGAAGAAATTAGCCAAATCATGCAATATAAAACTTCCTTTTCAAGCTTATTGCTCATTTTTTGAAGGAAATGCATATATTGGGTGCAAATATTATGAGGATAATAAGTACTTTAAGTTTAATTTGAGCACAAAGAGTGTTATTGAATATCTAAATATATAACTGAATAATATTATTAAAATTTAAATTAAGATACCTTTTGTTTTTACTCTATAGGATTTAGGATTATATAAAATCTGAGATACAAGATAATGGCATAATTCTTTTAATAAGGATATTTTTTAGTTAATATCAAATCAAAAAAAATTGCTAATCAATAGATTTCTTTAACTTCTTCTCAGAATTCTCTCTCTGTAATTGATTTTTATATTTTGAAGAAAAAATGTAATTATAAACAAAAGTTTTACTAAAATAACTCTCACTAACTTTCAATAAACCTGATCTTGAATGATATTTACAATTTAAATTCAGATCATCCAGGTGAAATGTAGGTGAATAAATTTATTTCAGGGTCTAACAAATATTTATAAAGCATGGCTCTTAATCGATGCTATAAGAAAGGATGCGAGCTTGAAGTTAAGTTTGTATGCAAATGCTCATCTCCTGAAACTTTATCCTGTGAGTTTCATTTCGGAAGACATAAAAAATTAACTAGTAAAGCTCATAACTTTGAGTTCATTGCACCAGATACTTTTGAAGAATCCAAAGCATCAATTGAAAAAGATCAAGAAACAAATAAATGAAAGAGAGAAAAATCAAGAAACAAGGATAAGAATTCTTTGAGCCAAAGTCTTCAAAATTCAAAAAACAACTTAAAAAGAAGAAAGCTGGATTCAGATCAGAAAACATTAGACAGCTCCTTTGAAGCGGCTCCTCATGGTAAACCCAAATCAAAATCCGGTCAAAAATCAATGGCTTTAAAAATAAAAGCTGATGTTGATGCTTCTAAAAGAATAAATTCAGCAAACCCAATTGAAAAAAATTCTAAAGTAAACAAAAACAATTCAGCAGTTGCCGGAGAAAAAAATTCTGCTTTATCTCCAAGAATTCAAATTTATCAAGAATGTTCCAATACTTATCATCAATTTGGAGATATTTATCTTACTGAAAATATTGAAAACACAGCAATTAAGTTGTATGTGTATGGCACCAAAGATAAGGAGGAAAGCATTAAAGATTTAAAAACTCCAGGGGCTTTAGATGAATACACAAGCATTGCTCAGCTTCCAAATGGTGATTTATTTTGTTATGGTAGCCGAAAATGTCCTGGAATTACACTGATAATTCACCAGAATTATTCAATTAAAACCCTGCCATTTGGAAGCCCTTGCCATAGCTCATCAGCTATCTATTTTGATAAAAGTGTCTACTGTTTTGGAGGTGTTAATGATCTTTACAAGGGTAATCTATCGTGCAGGTTTGATTTAGATGAAAACAGATGAATTAATTTAATGCTATTCCTAGGAACAGAAAGTAATTGCCATAGTGTGATATTTAAGAGGAATATTATAATTTCTGGATATTTCAATTGCAAACTCTTAATTTATTCAACTGATCTGGATTCTTTTTCTGCTATTCATTATTATTTTGCAAAGTACAGAGAAAAGATCCTGATAAATACAGATAGGCTGTATGTGCTAGAAAGTTCAAATGGATACATTTATGAGAGCGAGGTTGGAAATGAACATAAGTGGAAAAAAATAGCAAAATCATGCAGTATAACACTTTTTTATCAAGTATATTGCTCATATTTTGAAGGAAATATACACATTGGATGCAAATGTTTAGAGGATAATGAATATTTTGAGTTTAATTTGAGCTCAAAGAAGCTTGTTAAATGGATAGATAATTAACTTGAATAACAATATATTAAAATGGCTCTTAATCGATGCTACAAGAAAGGATGCGAGCTTGAAATTAAATTTGCATGCAAGTGCTCATCTCCTGAAACTTTGTTCTGCGAATTTCATTTAGGAAGGCATCTAAAATCAACTAATAGAGCTCATAATTTTGAGTCTATTGCATTAAATACCTTTGAAGAATCCAAAGCATCAATTGAAAAAGATCAAGAAATTAATAAATGCAAGAAAGAAAAATCAAGAAATAGTCATGAAAATTCTTTGAGACAAAATTCAAAAAATAACTCAAAAAAAAGAAATTTGAATTCAGAACAGAAAGCAGCAGGCAGCTCCTTCAAAGCCAAATCAAAGTTAGATGAAAATCAAATAAATTCTTCAAACCCAAATGAAGAAAATTCTAAAGCAAGCAAAAATATTTCTATTGTTGAGGAGAAAAATTCTGCTTTATCGCCAAGAATTCAAATTAATCAAGAATATTCCAATACTTATCATCAGTTTGGAGATATTTATCTTACTCAAAATATTGAAAACACAACTAAGTTATACGTGTATGACATCAGAGAAAAAGAGCAAAAGATAAAAGATTTGGAAACTTCAGGGGCTTTATAGATATAAGTACATGCATTACTCAGCTACCAAATGGTAATTTATTTTGCTATGGTAGCACAAAATGTCTTGGTATTACACTCATAATTGATCAGAATTGTAAAATTAAAATCCTGCCATTTGGAAGCCCTTGCTATAACTCATCATCTATCTATTTTAATAGAAGCGTCTACTGTTTTGGAGGTGAAATATGGCAGCAAGGATAAACTATCGTGCAGGTTCGATTTAGATGAAAATAGATGAGCTAAATTAACCCTATTGCCAGAAAAAGAATATGCTTGCCATAGTGTAATATTTAATGGAAATATTATAATTTCTGGATTTTGCAATAGCAAACTTTTAATTTATTCAACTGGTCTAGACTCATTTTCTGCAATTCTTTATGATTTTGCAAAATACAGAGAAAAGATCCTGATAAATACAGATAGACTGTGCGTGTTAGAGTGCAACAATGGATCCATTTATGAAAGTGAGTTTGGAAATGAATACAAATGGGAAAAAATTGCAAAAACATGCAATATAAAATTTCCTCTCCAAGTGTATTGCTCATATTTTGAAGGATGCATACATATTGGGTGCAGAGAATGGGAGACTAATGAATATTTTGAGTTTAATATGAGCATAAAGAAGCTGGTTAAAATAGATAGATAATAAAAAATTTAAAATAAGAGTTATTCGTATCAAATTTTAATTTAAATATACAAATGGTTGTTATAAATATTCAGGATTCAAGAAATACATATCACTCTTGCAGAGATGTAATTTTGAATATTTTTGTTGAAGATTTTTACATTCTATTTATCAGTTCATATCTCATTAATATAAGTATCACAGATTGGAAAATGCTTTTTATAGCTTTTAAATCATCAAATATCTTTCTATTACTTAAAAAATTTCTTTATTTAAAATCAAAAAGACCAAAAATGGCATTAAAAATATTTTATAATATATGTTTTGAAGTAAATAGACAATCCTGCTCAAAAATTTAGTGTCGTAAGAATATTGTCAAAATTCTTTTTTAAAGTCATAAGCCAACCCTGCAGAAGTTTCAATATTATAATTTATTTTTATTTATTTTGAATAATTGATCAAATAAATTATAAACTTCCATTTAGAGTGTTTAAATAAATATTTTTAATTAATAAAAATGTATTTTTTAATATTTGGCTCTCTTAATTGCAGATTTATCAATCATTTTATAATATACCTCTCTAATCCCAATGATAGAGATAAAGGAATTATGAAATAGGATCCAATAAAACGACTCATAAGATAGATTTATTGGAGTTTTCAGGCATAGTTTGAAAATCTTGGAAGATTATATGCCATAAAAATTACAATCAAGTTTACTGTTGATATTTTAAAGAAAATATAGATTGAGTGCAGTGCTGAATCTTGCTCTTCGAACTTGATAAGATTAAAAAATACTCACTAAATTCAAATAAATTTAGTCAAAAATAAATATTTATATTTAAGATCTTCTAACATGAATTTGAGGTAAATAAATTTATTTCAGTTCATACCAAAATATATAAAAATATGGCTCTTAATCAGTGTTATAAGAAAGGATGCGAGCTTGAAGTTAAGTTTGTATGCAAATGCTCATCTCCTGAAACTTTATCCTGCGAGTTTCATTTCGGAAGGCATCTGAAATCCACAAATAGAGTTCATAACTTTGAGTCAATTGCATCAGATACTTTTGAAGAATCCAATACTTCAATGGAAAAAGATCAAGAAATAAATAAAGACAAGAAAGAAAAATCAAGAAAAAAGGATGTGAATTCTTTGAGTCAACGTCTTCAAAATTCAAAAAATAACTCAAAGAGAAGAAAGCTCGATTCAGATCCAAAAATAGCTATCAGTTTCTTTGAAGCAACTTCTCACGCTAAAGAACAAAACCAAAAGTTATTGGACTTAAAACTAAATGTTGATGTTGGTACTACTAAAATAAATTTATCAAATCCATTTGAAGAAAATTATAATGTATGCAAAAATAATTTTAACGCTGGAGAGAAAAATTCTGCTTTATCTCCAAAAATTCAAATATATCAAGAATATTCCAATACTTATCATCAATTTGATAATATTTATCTTACAGAAAAACATAAAAAAACAGCGAATAAGCTGTATGTGTATAGCACCAAAGATAAGGTGGAAAAGATTAAATATCTGATAACTAAAAGATCTTTAGATGATTACACAAGCGTCACTCAGCTTCCAAATGGTGATTTATTTTGTTATGGCAGCGAGAAACGTCCTGGGATTACACTTATAATTGATCAGAATTATAGAATTAAAGCCCTACCATTTGGGAGCCCTAACTATGGCTCATCAGCTATCTATTTTAATAGAAGTGTTTACATTTTTGGAGGTTATATATATGGTCGCAACTATAACTTATCATATAGATTTGATTTAGATAAAAAGAAATGAATAAAATTAACTCCATACCCAAATTGAGAATTTACCTGCCATGGAGTAATATTTAATGGGAATATTATAATTTCTGGATATCATAATAAAAAACTTTGAATTTATTCAACTGATATAGACTCTTTTTCTGAAATTCCTTATGATTTTGCAGAATGGAAATGAAAGATCCTGGTAAATACAAATAGATTGTATGTATTAGAATGTATCAATAATGAATTTATCCATGAAAGTGAGGTTGGAAATGAGTATAAATGGGGAAAAATAGCAAAATCATTAAATATAGCACCTCCTAACCACGTATATTGCTCATATTTTGAAGGAAGTATACATATTGGATGCAAAGGTCGGGAGACTAATGAATATTTCGAGTTTAATTTGAGCATATGCGAATGCACTTCTACAGGAATTTATAGCTGCAGTGAGCATTTCAAAAAGCATTTAAGATTGAAAAATATGCATCATGCATTGGAGTCAATTTTTGTAGAGCCTTGTGAAGGCACAAAAGAAGCACTTTTAGAATTTCTTGCAAAAGTGGAGTCCAACTATCAAAAGGAAAAGGTATTGGCTTCGAAAAATGACTTAAAAAGTCTCATAAAAGAGATTGATGCTCGTTCAGCTGAATTAAATCAGTTTTCCACTAAAATTGCTCAAGCCAGAAAAATATTGAAATCAGAGCCGGATCCAGTTTTAGGATTATTGAGTTTACACCCTGAAGAAGCTATTGAGAAAGTAAATTCGATAGTTCCAATCAATCCAGATTGGCACAATGCTTCAAAGCCATTTTATGAGGAAACAGAAATAAATCGTTTAGATAGCATAATAAATGAGGGAAATAAGAATTTAAAAATATTTGAAGAAGGAAAGGGAAAAAAATTAGAAAAAACAGAAGGTAAAATAGATACTAATCACTGTAAGCAGAAAATTCATTATTCTGAAGATCCAAGAAGCCCTAAAGATACTATTCTGCAAATTTTTGGAGAGAAAGGATCACAGATTTTTAGTAAGCCGAATGACGCAGAGGCAGAGCAAGAGTTTAGAACAACTTGCTTGATTTATGAGGGTAGTGCTCATGATCATTCACTTGAACAGGCTTATCAAGAATACGTTAATACTGATCACCAAAAAACAAGAGTCTATAATCTTATCGAAGCAAAAGAGGAATCAGAAGAATCAGATGAATTAGATGAATCAGATGAAGAAGAAGAAGAAGAAAAAGGTTATATAACTGCTCTATGAATTTACGACACTGAAATTGAAAGCAAAGGAAAGGAAATCTTGCAAACTCCAGAAGTCTTAGACATCGGTACTTGCATAACTCAACTTCCAAATGGTAAATTGTTCTGTTATGGCAATTGAACAGCTTCAGGGATTACAGTACTAATTGATGAGAATTGTTTTGTTGAGGTTCTGCCATCTGGAACTCTTTGTGGATTCTCATCAGCTATCTATTTCAGCCAAAATGTTTATTGCTTTGGAGGATTTGATATTTCTATGCCATTAACTCTATCTTGTAGATTTGATTTGGTTGAAAAGAGATGAAGAAAATTAACTCCAATGCCACAGTCTGATTCCTATTGCAATAGTATAATATTTAATGAGAATATTTTGATTTCAGGATACTATAATAGAAAACTTTTATTGTATTCAATTGACATTGACTCTTACTCTACAATTCCTTATGAATTCGCAGAGGAGAAAACAAAAATTCTGATAAATGCAGAGAGATTGTATTTGATTGAATGCCCTGGTGGATGAATATATGAAAGCGAAAGTGGAAGTGACACTGCTTGGAGACGAATTGCACAATCAACAATCGATTGTGATCCTGACCAAGTGTATTGTGCATATAATAAAGGAGGAGTGTATATCGGAGCCTGCTTTTCTAAATATAATGGAGAAAATTGAAATTATTTTACAAAATACTTCAAGTTCAATCTATCAACAAAAAGATTGACTAAATTATATTAAATAATCACGTCTAAATTTATATCAAGAACTTTATAATGCATTACAGGGGATGGCAATTTTAACTTCAATAAAATTTTCAGCTGAAAATTTCAAGTTTGATCATTGAAATCCATTTTTCATGGTCCTCCAAGGTAAAAATTTGCCCTTAATAGAGACATAAGGGTTTCTAATACTTTTCAGTATCGCTTAAGATCTAAGTTATGCAAAAAATGTATTTCAAGTTGCATACCTTGGCAATATCCTATATCATTGTTCCAAGAGCATATTCCAATTAAAATTCTTGGAGGTCTACTAGTCCTCTATTTGTATCTTTGCTGATTTCTTCCATTATTTCTGAGAAAACTTCATGGCCCGTTCTAAGTCTCAAAAGCAATATTATTAGAAAATCTACGCAGAATCATTTTCAAATGTTCCCCTGGTAATTTTAAATAGCACGAGACATACTGATAAAAAGCAGGTAATCCTTTAAAAAAACAATCACCTCTACTAAACGCTCCTGTAAGCATTTTTGGTTGCCCTACAGAGTCAAAAGGTGTTATAATCTCTTCAAAATTATATCAAGATTTTTGAAGTGCTTTTCTAAGATGTATAGCAATTCTAATTTCAGTAAATTCCAACTGAAAAATCTTAAGTTTAATCTATTTTTTCATCTCTCGCCAAAGTAAAAAGGAGGTCTTAATAGAGAAATAACAGTCTTCAATACTCATCAGTATTCTTGAAATCATTAGCAAAAATTGTATTCCAAGCTGGGTGCCTTAACAATGACCTATATCAAGTCTAAAGCGCACATTTTATGTGCAAATATTTTATCGCTCACTTTTGATCTACTAATCTTCAATTTGCATCTATGCTGATTTCTTCTATTATTTCTGAGAAAAATTCATACTTATCCTTCAGGGCGAAGACTGGCAATTCATATACTTCTCCATAAAGATTTTGTAAGAAAAGTTTCAGCGGCAAGATCTTTAAAATACATAATCTTCTTGTAGAATGAGATCTTTAAATAAAAATTAATTCAATAGTAAATTTCCAAATTTTGATTAAAAGATGAGACTGATTGAAAGCTAAGGTGCCATGAGCCTGTATTTCCTTGACTTTTGCAGCTTCTTTTTGACACTCAGCCAGCAAAGCTAATTGATTCTCGAATATTTAAAGCCAAAATTATTTCGATAAGATAATTTGGCATCTAAGCATTAACATTGTAATAAATACATGGTCGACAACCAATGTTCCGAGCCAGGCTGCATGCTTGATGTCAAGTATGTATGCGAATGCACTTCTGAAAGACTATACCTATGTAAAAAGCATTCCAAAGAGCATTTAAAATTGAAAAGTAGATATCACCCGTTGATATCATTTTTTGTAAAGTCTCATGAAGGCAGAAAATTTGTAAAGTCTCATGAAGGCACAAAAGAAGTGCTTCTCGAATTTTTTGCAAAAGCTGATTCCACATATCAACAGCAAAAGAAAAATATTCTGGATTCTTATGGAAGCAATCTTTGTGATTCGAAAAGTGGCTTAGAATTGATTATAAAAGAGATTGATTTGCGTTCAGCTGAACTAAACCAATTTTCTACCGAAATTGATCAAGCCAAAAGAATACTGATAACAGAGCAAAATCCAGTTTTAAAATTATTGAGCTTACACCCTGAAAAAGCAATTGAGAAAGTCAAAACGATAATCCCAGCCATTACAGATTGGTACAATATTGCAAAGGTTTTATATGGGGAGACAGAAATAAGCAACATCAATAGCATAATAAATGAGGGAAATGTGAATTGAAAAATATTTGAAGAAGAAAAGGAAAAAACATTAGCAAAAAGAGAAGGTAAAATAGATACTAATCATTGCAAGCCAAAAATTCAGTATACTGAAGGCTCAAGAAGCCTTAAAGATACTATTCTGCAAATTCTTGGAGAGAAAGGATCGCAGATTTTTAGAAAGCCGAATGACGCAGAGTTAGAGGAAGAGTTCAGAATAACTTGCTTGATTTATGAGAGTAGTGATCATAATCATTCACTTGAGCAGGCTTATCAAGATTATGTCAATACTTATCGCCAAAAAACAAGAATCTATAATCTTCTCTTTGAAAAAGTGATATCAGAAAAAGATGAATGAGCTCATTATTTATATATTTACGACACTGAAAGTGAAAGCAAAGAAAAGAAAATCTTTAAAACTCTAAAACTAAAAGACCTAGACCAATATACTTGCATAACTCAGCTTCCAAATGGGAAATTATTTTGTTATAGTAATTGAACATATTCAGGGATTACATTGCTGATCGATGAGAATTTTCAAGTTGAAGTTCTGCCATCTGGAGCTAATTGCCGCTGATCATCAGCTATCTATTTCAACCAAAATGTTTATTGCTTTGGAGGATGAGATAGAATTTATACAAGATTAACTCTATCTCGTAGATTTGATTTGGTTGAAAATCGATGAAGAGAATTAACTCCAATGCCACAACCTGATGACTGTTGCAATAGCATAATATTCAATGGAAATATTTTGATTTCTGGATACATGAATAGAAATCTTTTATTATATTCAACTGATATTGACTCTTACTCGACAATTCCTTATGATTTTGCAGAGGAGAAAACAAAGATCCTGATAAATGCAGAGAGACTGTATTTGATTGAATGTGGTAAAAATGGATGAATATATGAAAGCGAAATTGGAAGTGACTCTGCTTGGAGACGAATTGCACAATCAGCAATTAATTATAATAGAAATCAAACTTATTGCGCATATAATAAAGGAGGAGTGTATATTGGAATCGCTTTTAGTAATTCTCACATTCAAAATGGAATGGTGAAATACTTCAAGTTTAATCTTGGTACAAAAGATTTGACTGAACCTTAAATAAGCTTTCTTTAAATAAGACATCACAATTACATTTATATTTATTAATCATTTTATAATGCATTTTAAATTATATAAATTTATTTCATTAAATTTAAAAATCAAAATCAAATAAATTTTAAGCTTAAAAGCATAAAGCTGATAGCTGATAATTTTTAAGTGTAAAAAATAAGATAAATCAACGAATTTTTATAAATAAAAGTTTATTTTGATAAGGTGGATGTCAATTCGGACATTTAATCAAATAAATCTAATTCTATATTGTTTAATCTATATAAAAAATAAACATATCTTTACTATTAATCACTAATTATTGATTTTAAAGTTAAAATTTCTTGCTCATTAAGGCTTCTTTTTATCTCGCGATATAAATCAGAATTCTTCTCTCTAAAATTTGCTATTGAACTCCAAATAAATTTCTTTAAATCGATTTCTCTGAATAGCATGCTACAAAAAGGATAATTTAGATTATATTCATAATTTTCATCATAACTTTCTGATATCTGCTCGTCTTCATTTCCATAATTAGATCTATTATCCCAATCCAAAACTCTAGTTCACAATGAAAGTATCATTTTTAGCAATGATGAAATATGAACTGAATTGTTTGGAAGAATTTCATCAATAACTAAAAATAATGAGCAAATCCCGCATATTAAATAGTCATTTCGTATGTAATGAATATTCAGATTAATGAATTCAATAAAAGGATCCAAAATATTTTGCTGCTTAAGTTCAATTGACACTATTTTTGAATTATTTCATAGAGCTCTACAAAGTAATTCTCCATAATTATTCCTTGCTGTTTTTAATTTTATCATTTCAATTATTTCGGGAAGAAATCTATCAAAAAGACCTTTTCTGCTTTCTAATAATATCTCTAGAGCTTCTCTTCGTAATTGCTCATTTATTTCTTTTTCCAAATAATTTTTAATAAAATTGAAGAATATTTGTATTCCTATTGATTCACTGTATTTCTCAATAAAAATTTTAATTAAATCCTTTATGTGATATAAATTCATCTTACAATCTAAACACTGATTTATCAATATTTCAGCATATTTGCATAAATTGTTTTGTGCCTCTGGAGGTGAATATTGAAGGATTATTTGCAAAATAGACAAAGCTTTATAACCACTACTCATAAATTTATTGCTAAATTCGAAATCGAAGATTGGCATCATGAATAATGATGCTTTAGCAAGATAATCTAAATTATCACGAAATGAATAGATGATCTGATATATAATATTATATATACCACATCGATAAGACGAATTTTCTAATTGAGCTGATTCAGATTCATTAATTTTTGAGTCAATAACTTGAAAATTTTCAATGCAAATAGTAATTAACTTTTGAATAACTTCAAGGCCAAATGGAATTATAACTTGTGGACAAATGCAGACAATATGGTGGAGAATCTTTGTAATTTTATATGAATGTGACTCTTTTATCATGCAAATACAAATGTTCAGCAAATAGTCAAGTTCGCTATGAGCTAGTTCTTTCACCATATTCCTGGTCAATAAAACTGAAATTGCCCTTGCAGCTTCATATTTGACAGGAAGTTCTGGATCTTCCATTAAAGCTAATAATTTGCAATATATTAACTTTCTTTGCTTTTTGTTGACATTTAATAACCGAAAACCTGCTAAAGCACCATAGAGTTGACACATTCTTCATCTCAAAAATCCATTTTGACTTTCAAAATTAGGAAAAATTGAAGATATAATAGTTTTCATTTTGTTTTTTGCAGCATTATTGCGTCTTGCTGAGCCAGCAACTATCCCAAGAACTGCTATAAGCGCTCCTTTTTTGATTATATTTATTTTATTGATTTCTTTCATTAAAAAATCAGCAAATTGCTCAAAGCCCCAGTTACTTGCAAATTCAGCCAAGAAATCTTTTGCAGCTCTAGTTAATAAGGAAGATTGATTACTATATTTATTTTCTTTGAGAAATTTGAGTGGATTATCATTTCACATTTTTTCATCTTCTTGTTTTAAGCAGAATAAAGGCAAGATGCATTCATTTATAAAAGCAAAAATGACTGGCTGATTTGAATTTGCAAAGTTTGATTTGAGAAATTCAGTTCCTGATTTAAATTGTATAGCATTCGTGATATAGTAAATATAAGAAGCTGTGACTGTATCAGGCAAAAAATGGGTATTTCTTTCGAAAACAGATTGTAAAATAAATTTCAAAAGTGGCTCTTCTCATTTGCTGACAAAAATTTCTCTAGATTTTCTTTCATTTTCATAATTAAATTGAAGTGTTTCAGCAAATATATATGCTACGAGTGTTTTAGATTCTCAAACTGGAGAAAACTCTTCCATATTTTGATCTTCGCTTATTTGAAAGCTTTTGCATTCAAATTCTAATATTTTTTGAAATTTAGACCACCACCTTTCCATATTAATTGTATATGATGCATTTATTCAATAATAAAAATACTTCTGGTAAATTTTAAGAATTAGTTGAACACATTTTCAGGAAAAATATTGCGAAGGAGTCAATAGAGTAATGGTTTCAACACTTTGAAAAGTGTCAGATACAAAATTGTCATTCCCAGTAATTCCTTCGCAAAGAAGACAATTTAATATTTCATTTAATACAGGAAATTGTCTCGATAAAAACTTTAAAAAAGTCTGTAGATCTTTATATGCTCCAGAAAAATATATATGATATATCATATTTATCCCAGAGAAAACTATATCATAGTCTTCTGACTCTAATGCATTATTTATTTGGTTTATAATTTCATCACATGAAAAATAAAAACAAGGAATGAGCATAGCTACTTTCTCAAAAGACTCTCTTAATTTTTCATCAATTGAAAACTTCAAGAATTGAATAATGTTGATCTTTAGATAGCTCATATCTTCATCTGGTAAAACTATTCTTGAACTCAAAAGCGATTTCAATTGAAGCACCGACAACTGTTTGATGTCAGACTGAAAATTCTCTTGACAAATTTTCAATAGAATTTGGATAAAACCAGGACTGGAACGAACAGAAGATAAAAGATTTTCAGCATTCTTTCTTATTTCGCAATCTGACGATAGGCAATCTGAAAAGGCTTGAATTATAGACTCTTCCATTTTTAGATTATAGCTCATCAGATAACATTAGATATAGTTGTATGTGAGACATTATTATAAATTCAAATTTGATAATAATAAAAAATAATTTAGATATCTTTGATTACAAAAGCTTAGTTTTCTATATAATAGTACCCAATTTAGTATGCACTTACTAATTATGCGAAATAATATTCGAATACTCAAAAAATCATATAAAAATATAGATACTCTCGCTAAGAAACTTGCAGTCAGACTAAATTTTATAGTATCTTCGTTCATTCTCATTTTTTTCATAATCAAAAGGAACTGATTCAAGGGTCAAATATAAATGTGCTGCTTTAATATTTTTCTGCGTTCACAATTGAATTAGTTCCTTTTTATCACAATGTGAATAATATAGATATTAGCTAAGTAATTATACATATAATATATACTTATTAAATCACAAGGTATAGTGATGCAAATCAAATTTTCTCTTCCAAAGCTAAACTCAAAGTAAGCGAAACTAAATGGTAATTAAGATATTAGTTATTGAAAATTAATTTGTAAAATTGATTTTCTCATTTTCAGTTTTTGAAAGTTTTATTATTCATAAAAAATTTCATTTATTGCATATTTCCATTCTAATGTAAGGTCCAACTATTTTATAATAAATAATAAATGAACCAAATATATGACAAAGAAGATATCTCATTGAAATTAGTCTAAATATCTATGACATTTTTACGGAAATGAAAGATGAGGAACTATAAGTCGAGTTAACTTATCAAAACTTATAATAGATTATTCATGAATAAAGCCTTCAAATGAAATTTATATTAAACATTGCATGGCACTTCCCAATAATCAGATTTTTGTAAATATAGAAAAAATGGGTAGCAGCCACCTATATTTATACTTAGCTGATGAGAATTCAACTTAAATGCATAAAAAATCATATAGAAAGCCCTTATAGTAGACATTATTTAACTTCGTGTTTTATGACGATTCGATATTTATTTTTGAATCTGATGGAAATGCAAGATATTGTCATGCTAAAAGATACTTAATTTCGCAAAATAAGTGATCTAGCTTATCAAATTTGCCTTTGAGTTTGCCGAGATCATGCACTGGGCTTAAACAAAAAATTCTTATTGCTGCAGATATGTCAAAAATATGCGTATATGATATAATTTTGGACTCTTATAGTTATACAAATATTAAAAATTTCAATTTAAAAGGAAAGCAACTCTTACTTAAAATCTCTGGGAAAGTTTATATGATTATTTCCTCAAAAGTAAATCACATTTATTGTTGTGGAGAAGATCCTTTATCTGATTGAGTATTTCTTTATAATTCAATTGATAATTTGTTTCTTAGAGTATTTTCTCGTGTCTGTTATGAAGATTCAATTTATTATGTTAGAAACATGACATTATACAAATTTTCATTATAAAATTTGAGTCTGAATTAATGGAATTTTCTCACTTCAATATTTTATAAGCAAAGCTATTAATATTATTAATTTATATTCAGATTCTCACAATTTGTTTTAATTTTTCATTTATCTGAGCAATAAAATAAGTATATTTTCAAAAATAGCATATGGCTAATAGTAATTATAATGAAATTGAGTGAAGCAGTTGATAAGACGGTTGACAAAAATGAACTTAAGTCAAAATACATCTGAGACATCTTCAGTAATAAACCACTTACCTTATCTCGGCTTGATTTATCAAATTTTACAGTCGATCATATCTCACCAAAGCCTTCTTATATTGGCGATATCTTCGATTGCATGCCACTTCCCAACAATCAGTATTTTCTAATAGCAAAAAACAATGAATACCAATCCCTATATATCCTAAATAAATTTTTCGAAGTCAATAAAATTATCAATCCTGCAAGACCTATGAATCTTGATGTAAAAAATTTAACGTACTGCTATTATGATGACTCAATTTTTATTTTTAAAGATGATTTTGATTATGATGAATTAGTTGACGATTTTGATGCTAGGAGATATATAATCTCTCAAGATAGCTGAATAAATTTAGCTACAGAAAATTGCAGATATGTTAAATCATGTATTGGGATAAATCAACAAATTATACTTACGGGGGCAACATCTGAAGTAGTTATTTATGATATAATTTTGGATTCATATTCAAAACGTTCTTTAGAAAATTGCAATTCAACAAAAACACTACTTAAAATTTCTGGGAAAATTTACATGATTGTCCATTTTTCAAATAAAATTTTATGCTGTGATGATCCTTTATTAGATTGAGCACTTCTTGCAAATTTTCAAGATAAGGTGTTTTTTGGCCAAGCTTCTACTCGTGTGTTTTATAAAGGATCTATTTATTTTTTTAGAAGAGATTTGGGCTCGACATTGTATAAATTTTCACTATCTAAATTTACCTCAAAAAAAATTGAAATTACAAGAGAATAAGTAACTAGTTTATACCTAAATTATAAGCTCAAATTATTGATAAAAAACAATAAAATTTATAAGATAAATATATTTCTCTGATTTTTATCCATGCAAAAAATTAAATGCATGCATTAATAAAATAATTATTACTGATAATATAAAATGAAACTAAGTCTAATTCATAACAAAGCAGAAGACCAAAATGAAATTGAATCAAAAATACCTATGAAATGTTGGCTTGTCTATATCATCGCCTATCATATGGCGATACAATCTAAACACTCAATGTTGATAACTCAACAAAACACGTACTCCCAAATCATTGAATCAGACCTGTCATGACTCTTCCAAATAATCAATTTTTTGGGATGTTGTTTGCCTCAAATCGCTCTATTAAATGCTATTTCATATCAGATGAAACTATTAATTTTGAAACAATAGAAACCATTCAAGCAGATATCTCAATTATTAGCTGTGATTTTGTTTCTTGCTTTTATGATGGCTCAATTTTTATTTTTGAAATTGAAATCAACATATCTACACAAAAATGCATTGCTTGCCGTGCTAAAATATATTCTATGTCTTGCAAAGCTTGGATTCAATTGGCAGGTTTTTCTTTCAAAGATATTATTTTATGTGTAGGGTTCAATCTACAAATTGTTATTATTTTTAAGCAAGCGCCTCGATTATTAGTATATGATATTTTTTCTCATTCTTATAGCTTTTATATGCCAAGTAAAAGAATTTGGCCAAGTGATACTATGAAAGCAGTAATTAAATGTGGTAGAAAACTTTATTTGATATTATCATTTTCGTGATTGACATCGCGATGCTTGTGCTTTTTATAGAGTGTCTCTTTGCTATCTTGTCTGAAAATACTCTGATATATAAGATTTTAAGTTTACAAATTTTGAATTAGAAAAAATTGTTGAATCAAAATACAAAATGAAGAAAAAATTTTAAATTTTTAAGATAGTGATGAGCAATTCAAAATAATTAGAAAATAATTTATAATAAACTCTTACTTTCATTTGAGGAAAAAATTAAGAGGGGAAATGGATTTGATGCAAATTTCATCACAGATAGCTAAAAAGGATAATCAACTTATATATGTTAATTGATCGATATGTTTAAATCATTTTTTTAAAATATGCAATGAAGTATATCGGAAGAGTTTTTAATTATTTTTGAGCATTTTCTCACATCTACTTTGAAGATTCAATTTATTATGCTATCCTTGTGCTATAATTTAAAGAGATTTATTCCCAATTTGCTTATAAAGACTATATATTAGCCGAAATCTAACATAGTCTTTATTTCTTTATGATATATTCGAAGATTGATAATATAAAATGAAATTAAGCCTAATTCATGATAAAGAAGAAGACCAAAATGAAATTGAATCTAAATACCTATGAAATATTAAATTATACTCACCACACCCAAGTATATGGCGATGTAACTTATCAACACTCAATATTGATGGCTCATTTAGCCACCCTTTTCCAAATTATTGAATGAGAACCATCATGAGTCTGCCAAATAATCAGTTCTTCGGGATGTATATTGACTCTAGTCGTGCTCTCAAATGTTATTGCATATCAGATGAAAATTTTAACTTCACAACAATTGGAGCTACTCATACAGAATATTTAGGACGAAGATATGATTTGGTTTCTTGTTTTTATGATGACTCGATTTTTATTTTTGAAAGCGAAGGCAGCAGAACTCATCGAGAATACCATACTTATCGTGCTAAAAAATATTCTATGTTCCTCAGAAGTTGATCTAAATTGGCAGGTTTATCATTGGACGGTGTTATGTCATGTACAGGGTTCAATCAACAAATTGCGATTATTATGAGCAGAGATCGTCGGTTGTTAGTATATGATATTTTATCTGATTCTTACAGCTTTCATAAGCCAATTAAAAGAATAGAAGCATTATGTGCAGTTTTTAAATGTGGAGCAAAACTTTATTTTATATCACATTCGATGGGCTATAAAGTTTATGCTACTGATGATATTTATTTAGAATGAGTTTTTCTGTGCAATTTTGAAGATTTTAAGCATTATTGGAAGAATGATGCTTATGCTTTTTTTAATGGGTCGCTTTGCTACCTTAATTGAGCATACTCTTATACATTTGAATTCAAATTTACCAATTTTGAATTGGAAAAAATTGCTGAATCAAAATACTCTCATGAAAAAGCTCAAAAATTCAAAATTTTAAAGTTAATTATTAATACTTCAGGATAATTATATTTATAAATAAATATATCCTTTCTTGCCAAAATATAAAGCTGAAATTGATTATTTGCAGTCTTTATTTTCTATAATTATTAGGTGAATAATATCCCCAAACCTTCAACACTAATATTTCTATTTCACGAATGAAAAGATTATAAATGAAATTAAGTTGCAGAATTGTCAAAGAAACTGACCAAAAGAAAAAATCGAATCTCAATACCTATGGAATAATCATCTATTTTATATCAGATGAAAATTTTAACATTAAACCAATAGAAACAATTGTGAAATATACCCGTGAAGGTTATTTTGACTATATCTCATACTTTTACGACGACTCAATTTTTCTATTTGATAGATGTGATGATTTCTGAAGAGTCTGCTTAAGCTATCGAGCTAAAAGATATTTTATTTCACAAGATAAGTGAGCTATTTTACTACCCTTATCTGATAGAAGTTGAACATCCTAATTGGATTCAAACAAAAAATTATTTTTACAATAAGAGAAAGTCCGAGAATGCTGATATATGATATCGATTTGGATTCTTATAGTACCCATTTCCTGAATAAAAGAATTTAGTTAGCAAGAGGATGACAACAAATAAAAATGGAGGAAAACTTTATTTGATAAATCTTCTTTTTAGATATGAAATTTATGCGATGATGACCCATTGTCAGAATGAGATTTTATATGTAAAGGTGAAGATGATATGCAGAATTGATATTATGATGTTGAAGTTTGATATAAAGAAAGATATTATTTCTTTAGAAGAAATGATAAATATAGCTTATATGAGTTTAATTTAACAAGTTTTAAACATATACGGGTTGCAGATTTTAAAAAAGAACTTGAAATTAAGCTAAATAATAATCAATTTTTATTGGAATTTTAATCGGCTTAATTAATTAAATCCATTAATTAAAATTATTTCATTAACTCTACTTGCAAGCAATTAACCGCAGTGAATTTTTAATAATTAAATGCCTAATATTATAACAATGAATTCTAATTTAATCTTACTTAATTGCCATATATTGGTGTTTCTAAATCAAAAATAAAGCTAATGATATTAATTCCACAAAAAGAAGATATACATTGAAGATAGCTTATTTAAAGAATCTCATTTAATGATTTTTCATTCAAATTAAACCTGTAGTACTTTTCACCACTCGAAACGATACATCCAATATATATTGATCCTTTATTATATGATCAGAAAATTTGATAAGCATCATAATCGATCACTGAGTCTCCAATTCGCTTTCAATCAGTAAAAATATCAATTTGGCTTTCATAGATTGGTCCATTGCAGCACTCAATCAAAAATACTCTTTCTTCTGCACTCACCAATATCTTTCTTGCACCTACTCCAAACTCATAAGGAATTGTTGAGAAAGAGTCAATATCAATTGTATATAGCAAAATATTTCTGTTTCCCGTACGAGAAATAAAAATATTCCCATTAAATATTATACTGTGGCATCCTCCAGGGCCATAATGTTCCATTTGAGCTAGTTGAATTCATCGATTTTCATTTAAATCAAATTTACTGGTAATAGATATAGGGCACAAACCTCCATCGAATCCCCCAAAGCAATAAATGCAATTGTTGAAATAAATAGCTGATGACCATTCGCAAGAAGCTTCTGGTTTTAATTTCTGAATTTCACCATCCACATCAATTAAAAAAATATCAACAGTGGGATAAATAGCATGACAAAATAATTTGCCATTTGGAAGCTGTGTTATACATTTGATGTAAAAAATATCTTCTGGCATGTCCAATATTTTGGCTGATTTGATTTCATTTTCAGTATTGTAAATTAATAAATTTGCACTGCGTTCTATCTTTTTGAAATTATAAATTGATGATTTTATGTGATAAATGTGAGAACAGTCTTGAAAAGCTTGAATAAGGTCAGGCGAATCACAACTATTTGGATCGCTCTCATATAATAAGCTGAGTTTTCTGAACTCTTGTTCTAATTCTTTATTATTTGGTCTATTTAAAAGTTCAAACTTCAAATCTCTTAAATCATTTTCGAGAGAGATACTCTGAGAAATGAATTTTTTTAACCTGAAAGTTTTTGATTTTTTCAATAAAAGAGTTTCTTGATTTTGGCTTTTGTGAGGCTTACCAAGGACATGGGTTTTTTCAGGCAATTTGATATATTTTTCAGCATGAAATTGGCAGAAATAGATATCAGGAGAAGTGCATGAACATACAACATCAGCTTTAAGCATACAGTCTGATTCATGACATTTCTTCATCTCCATATATTATTATAAGATCTGATTATCCACGCCGGTTACATATAAATCTTATTTTTCAGTCAATTTTCAACTTGGTTTAACAAAATCATACTTAATATCAATTATTAGAAAAATATACATCTAAATTGCATTCTTTGAGTTTTTGGCTAAATTCTCAAAGTATAAACTTTTCTAATCTGTGAATAAAAGTTTTATTATATATAGCATAGAAGAATGTTAGAAATGTTTATCTTGCAATTTACCGTAATTAATTCTGAGAAAATTTTCTAAAAATTTAATAGTATCTACAATCTTAATTTGGCTACTTATGTATTTCTTTGACTCACACTATTAATATCTCATTTATCCTAATACTTGTATATTTTATGTCGTTGTTGAAAGATAATAAAATGAATTTAAGTTACATCACAGATAAAGAAATTGATCAAAAGAAATTGGATCTCAATACCTATGAAGTATTCGACTGTTCAAAGTGACACAAGCGTTCACAGATTTAATTTATCAGTATCAAGCATCGATTTCAGGTATATCATCCTCTCGATCCTGCATGAATAAAACCATTATGGCTCTTCCCAAATAATTACTTTTTTGGGATGCTTATTGAAGAAAGAAAAAATTTTAAAAAATATTTCATACCAGATGAAAATTTCAAAGTCAAAATAATTAAAACTAAAAGCGAAAAGTCATTTTGAATACACCTCATGCTTTTACGACGGCTCAATTTTTCTTTTTGGTGAAATTTTTGATGCTCATACAAGAAAATCTCATAGCCACCGAGCCAAAAGATATATTATTTCACAAAATAAGTATATTAATTTGCAAAATCTGCATGAGGCTCATTGAAAATCGTATATCGGATTTAATGGAAAAATTATTATTATGAAAGTTGGATATAAATATTGCAACACAGTTGATATATGATATAAATTTAGATTCATCTATATGTTTTTCCGAATACCAACTTGAAGAGAAGCAATTTGATGGTGGTTATAAAAAATAAAGGAAAACTTATTTGAGAGATAATGCTGAAATTTTTAGTAATTTAGAAGCATAAAATTCATATAATTTCATAACAGCTGAAATATTTAATAATGCTTTAAAAAATGGTTTTATTAATTGTAATATAATATTTCAAACCTTGAAATAGTCAGCTTCTAAGAAAATTTATCTAATTAATTAAATGAACAAATAAGGATTAAATCTAATAGCTTGATAGTAAACATGGTTGAATTATTTAACAATATAATAATATTTTGGAATAATTATGACTTAACGAAGTTAAGATTGATTTGAATTGATCCAGCTTCTTCCTATATAACTCAAATAATCCTTGCTTCTTTCCACTCAGGAAAGACTGGCTCATTATTTGAAAACACGAGTGTTATCTATGAATTTATGATTAACTTTATCTCAAACTGGATTTCGATGTATACCTATTAAAGATCTATACATATAATTGCCTATGCTTAGCCACGACTATCCATAATTGGCCTCTTCATAAGAATATTTGAGTTGCATTCAAATGAACATCCCTGATAGTCTATAACTCAATTTTTTAAAGCACGAGGCAATAAAAGAATAAAGACAAAAAATTTATATATTCGACTATTGACTGTTGATTTATTAAAATTACTTGACAATTTACTTGCCCAAAAAATGGATGAAATTATCGAAATTTTTCTATGTCAGCAAATCCATAATAAATTATAAAATGGATACAACTCCAAGCCTTATCTCTGAGAAAGAGCCTTTACTTGAGAAAAAACCTTCAGTTTTTGATGGTTTAAAAAATTATAGAAGAAGTTTCAGCGAGCTTTTAAAATCGCCAATAGACCTTTGGTACCTTTATGCTTATGAACTTATTGCATATTGCTCCGCAACAATGATAGTTCTCAGCATGTCACTATATTTCACAGAAATCCTGAAATTCAGTGACATTTCAACTGGGATTTTGATTGCAGGATTTGGAGTCTCAGGAGTTTTGGTTTCAATTGGGTTTGGTCACTACATTGATAGGCACGGTATTAAGAAATCCTTGCTTTTGTCCAACATCTTTGGCATTCTTAACTTCATACTACTGTATCTGTTTAGCAACAGATATGTACAGGTACTTATTATATTCACATGCTGCTCAATTGCTTTATCACTTCAGCTCCCTACTGCTAAACTTGCAGTGAAAAAATACACTTTAGAACACGTCAGGAGCCTAGGATATTCTATTTTCTATATGGCTCTATTTACAGGAGCTGCTCTCAGCGGAGCCACTGTGGATTTTGTGCTATCCCTAGGAGCAATGGATGCAGCTACATTTCGTATAATATTCATAATAGGGCTGGTTGAGTATCTTATTGCTACTCTTCTCGGGTTAAAATTAAGGGAGCTTGATTTTGAGCACCACGGAGAAGAAGAGATGCTAGTTGGACATAAAGAAACAACTGGCTGGGAGCATACAAAAGAATCACTTTCACTTAAGAGTTTTTGGAGATTTTTCGTTCTAATTCTGCTTCTGGTCATCGTGAAGGCTGTTTATAAGCATTTATTTGTGACTTTGCCGATTTTTATGTACAGAGAAATCGGTGAGGGTGCTCATTTTGGATATATGCTTGCAGTACATAAGGTAATGATGATAATTGCAATTCCTCTATTTACAATGATGATCTACTTTTTCAATTCATACACTCTCCTCATCATTGGATGTGCATTTTCAGCTATTGCATTCATACCTCTTATGATTGAAGCAAGCTATCAAAGTGTTTTATTTTTCATTTTCCTTGTTTCTCTAGGAGAAGCAATTTATGCTCCTAGGCTGATTGATTACACTTTGCTTGTAGCTCCAAAAGGAAGAGAAGGAATTTTCTTGGCTGTAGCTGCGTCACCTCTAATCTTGAGTGTGATTGTAGCAGGATTTGTAGCAGGATTTTTGCTAGATAGCTATTGTCCTGCACAGGGAGAAAGAGAATGCTGGAAAATGTGGGTGATTATTGCAGGAATGACTGGACTCATTCCAATTTTGATGGTTTTCATGAGAAAATGCTTGGAACAGCCAAAATATGAAAGTGATCCTTATGTGCCTTGCCTCAAGAGAGTTAAAGAAATCTAAAATAAATAAGCCTAATAATTTGAAGCTGAATATGATAATTTTTGCTTTAATGCGCATATGTTTCATAAATAGGTTAGGAGATATAATCAGAAATGATATTAGATCAATCCTAAATAGAAAGTTCTTGATACCCTTTAAGTTTTTTCATTGAATTGCTCTTTTCATTAAGAAGAGTGAAAGTAGCTATTATATAAATTAGTTTTCTGCCTAATTCTCTTATATAACTTATCTTGAAATAATTTTACAATATATTCTCTTTCCTAATCTTCCAGCTGTTTATAACCCAATCCGCTATTCTTTGCAACATAACATTAGAGGTAAAGTGCAATGTTTTAATTTTTAACACACAATTTGCATGTCAAATACAGAATCGTATAACCCGTCAATATAATTAATCAAACTAATCGTATGCGCTAGAGAGCAATGCTTAGCACAAATATTTCAATATAATATTTTTACGATTACAAACAATTATAACAGTAACTTAAGACATAATTATAAATTTAATTTCAGCTTCCTCAGATTCAGGCAGATTTTCATTTCATATTAATAGCTATGCTTCAGTCTTTGAATGGAAGTTTTATATATGTAGCTGACTACTTAGCGCATAGTAAAATATGAAAAGGTTATAAATTTAGTTTAGATTTTGTTTAATTTTTGGGTTTTGATTCAAATATTATATTTCAATTTTCGATTTCACTTTAAATATTTAAACTGCATTATTGATAAGTTGAGAAATATTTACAATAATTTATTAATAGGATGATTTGGCTTTGCTGTTTTTTGCAAGTAATTCGTTTAGTAGCAGGCCAAAATCCAGAAGACTGTGATGAATGCAATATAGAGACATGCCCAGCTTGATTGCTACCAAATAAATGCAAAAAATCACCTGAAAGAGCTTTGAATTCCTGCACTTTTCCATGTGCTGAATGTTGAAGCTCAATTTCAAGTAGTTGCATTTCCTGTGTTGAAAATTATTATTATTTTTCTGGATATTGCTACTTGAACTGCCCTGAAGGCACGACGGCTTCAATTAATGACTATAACTCGAAGTTTTGCAAAGAAACCTCTAAATATATCGATAAGCTTGACTTTTATGAAATAGAAAATATCTCAGACCCCTATATCTTAGGAAGCACTTCTTCAGGTTTACTCCCGACATGATATTATGACCGTGGATGATA
Organism: Blepharisma undulans; assembly: GCA_949751825.1. Taxonomy (NCBI): domain Eukaryota; phylum Ciliophora; class Heterotrichea; order Heterotrichida; family Blepharismidae; genus Blepharisma; species Blepharisma undulans. The sequence goes on from CATKHM010000058.1 coordinate 28,606, forward strand.
CTTTGACGGATCAGGCTACATAAAAATCCCTTCAGTCTACAGCTTGTTCTTCTCCATTTCATTTTGAGTCCTTCCCACAAGTCCTTATAGTAGTACTAATTCTATGGCCAAGTCTTATATATTTAGCACATCATCTTCAAGCTCAATTGAATGAGAAATATTAGCTTCCTGAACTGGAACAAGTGATTTTTATTTTGAAATCGAAGAAAATTACTCACCTTCCTTATGATCCACAATCAAAATCCCACAAAATATAACAACTTGATCATATTTTTATTTCAGCTATGAACAGCAGACTGATTATTCAGGACTTACAAGAATTTATAAAGACAAAGTCTTAGTTGGCTCTGGTATTTCTATACCGGACCCAGGGATATTTCATAATAACATATACAATAATAAGTACATTGGCGCTAACGGAGGCTTGAACCAGTATGGAATTAATGGATTTATGTATTTTTTTCACTCTTTTCATTATGGAGCTGACTTTTCTATTCAAAACAACGAAATTTCTTATAATTGCATTCAGCCACTAGAACTTGCTCAATGTGCTATTTGCCCTATATATCTTCCTATGAATCAATGCATCAGCAATTGCACATATGGCTATTATCATAATGGGTTCAGCTGTGTGAAAATTTCTTGCAGCAATTGCACTAAAGAGTGTCCTCATGGAGCCACAAAGAGCGGATATTGCAGTGGGTGTGTTCCTGGGCAAGATAGTAGCTATACGTTGGATGGACATTGCAAAACTTGTACTTCATGACACATTTGCTCTTCTTGCTATGGTTCGACGTATTTATATAGAGGATGATGCTGATGGCCGCCGGTGCTAACTGATTGTGCAGAAATGGGAGGATTCAATCTTACTTGCAATCACTGCCCATATATATGATACGATAACTTATGCTGATTGGCCTGCCCGACTGGAAACGACCTGATTAATGGGATATGTGTTCTAAAAAGTGGATATTCTGCAAGTGGTCCCATTTTTGCTCTATATCTTAACAAAATTGAAGGTGTCCCGGTAGATAAAATTAGCAATATCCCAGTTCTAGCTGGAAATTCCCCAACATTTTATCCATATTACGACTCCAATGACCCAAAAGCAGTTTTTCAGAGGGGGTACTATTTTGATGGGAACGCATATATGAGCCTTCCTCCTTATGATGGAACTCCTTTGAATTCATCAAATATCTTGTTTATGAGTCCAGAATTCACTTTTTCTACATGAGTGTGAAACACAGGCTTGGAAAGATCAAATCAATGATTTTTCAATAAAGTATATAACTACGATACAGTAGTCTTTCAAATTTATTTCCAATACAATTACTTTTATATAAATTATATTAAGACAACTGGGAGAGGAGTTGGATCACAGATTTATTGAAAATGCAAAATACCAATTTCTTCCTCATATTGGAATCACCTTGGCGTTGCTGTTCGTTATGATTCTCCAGAATCGCAACCTATTTTTTATGCTAATGGTGTTCCTTCATTTGGTGGATCTAGCTCTTCTCTCATGGGATCATTTATAGACGATTATATTTCCGACTATGATATTACAATTGGAGCCATGAAAGACAGTGAAAGCACGTTTGGCGATCCATCAAATTGATTTGTTGGGTATATCTACAGTATAAAGATATGAATTATTGCGACTGATCCAACAATTGATGAGGTTCAAAACAACTGTATCGGGAGATGCTATATAGCGGAGGCTATTTCAATTGATGTATGTCCTCACAGCTTTGATATTATCTCCAACAGCACATGCTTGTATCCAACAAGTATAGATAGTTATGATAAAAGCTCAGACTCAGGCTGGACATCTGTGCCTTGTAATTCAAATTGCACTGGTATTGGTTGCAGAAGCGAGACAGATCAATTTTGCAACTTATGTGGGAGTCTTCTATGTGCTTTCTGCGATGACTATTTTGATACAGCTGATGCATGTGAAACATGCATTAATGGAGCTAAAAGAGATGCTAATGGAAGATGCACTTGCCCCAATACCAGCACTTACAGTTCTGATCTTCAAATGTGTGTAAACATAAAATGCGTTTCTAATTGTTTGGAGTGTACCGCTGAAAAGAATGGATTGTGCACGATTTGCGATGATGGGAATTTCATAAATCCAGAAAGCGATACAACTGATTCTGATAATTTTCATTTGCTATGCATTCCTGCATGTCCTATTGGATATGAAATTTCAGGACCCAGCTGTGCTCCAGTGAAACCAAAACAATTAGTTATTCATTATATTTTTAACAAAGAAACAGAAAATATAACTGATCTGGCAAGTGGATACAATGCTTATATCGGAATCAACAGCAACTCAATTGCCTATCCAATTCCTATTTACCAGTCTGGTCTTTACTTTAATGGTAAAGTTTATGCATCTTTGCCTCCTAATTCTTTAGATTCAAGCAATTTGATGCTTGGAAACACCTACAGTATCTTTATATGAGCAAGACCTGCAGCGAGTACTACAACCTCAAACACCTATTTTTTGTGAAAAGGAACTGATCCAAACTTTAGCTTGCTTTTTGGCTTTACTTCTAGCCTACTGCCAACTTCTAGCCACCTTCTTTATAATAACCTCAATAAGCCTACATCGCCCAAAGCATCAACATATTCTGGTCCAATTCCAGGCCTTAATTCATGGATATATTACCAATTATGTGTTGAGAGGTACAATTATAGTGACTTAACTGTTTCGCTTTCTTATAGTTTAAACCCTTATTCTGCATTCACATATAGCGATGTTTTTCTTCAGGACATCGGTGATAACAAATTCTTGATTGGAAAAAGTCCATCTAGTTATTTTACAGGCTTTATTTACGAAATTGAAATTTACAATTATAAAGCATTTGCAGGCACTTCACTACCTACTTTATGTGGATGTGATGCTTGTGCAAATTTGCCTAATTCAGGATCTGACTGCTTGCATGCATGCAGTTATGACCAATTTTGAATGAATGGAAGCTGCATTTCTTGTGATATTTCAAAATGCCAATTTGGCTGTATGAGATATTCTGACTGCAAAAAAAATGAAGATGTCCTTTGCTCAGCATACATTGGATTCAAGCAATCGGAATGCACATCTTGTGTAAATAGAGCTAATGGAGCAGGAAATGGATGCACATGCAAAAGCAACACTCAATATGACTTCATAGCAGATTCTTGCATATGCACTGGGCATAGAGTATTTAATGAAGACGCTGGAGCTTGCACTTGTCTTCCAAAATGGACGATTGACCCTTCGAATCAAAATTCTTGCATATGTGTTGAACAGTCCGTTTTCAATAGCACGACGAATCAATGTGAATGCATAGTTAACGCATATTTTGACATAGGAGAAAATATATGCAAGTGCATAGATCATTCGAGTTATAATGCTACCAGTAATTCATGTGAATGCGATATAAGCTATGAACTCAATGAAGATATTTGTGAAAAATTAGACTGTAATTATCATTTGCAAAATAACGACATCTTTGCTTATTTTTCAGTTGATTACACAGAACTTATTTTTATTATGAGTTACTCTGTTTTGTTTTCGATGCCAAAAACATGTAGAGAGTTATTTCAAGCAGAATCTTTTGCGAAGTTTGGGATATCTCCGAACTGCACATGAGCATCAGACATGAAAAGTTTGACTCTCACTTTAGGAGAAGGAGCTACTATCGTAAATGAAAATATTACTTTCACAAAAGGTTCACTTTATGCAGATGCAATCATATGTGGCTTTAATTGAGAACGAATTGTTACTGTTAAAATCACTGACAAATATCCAAAACCTCCAGTTTTCCCTCAAATTGTTATTGATGCTCCTTCGCAAATTTTTTATGGTTGTGATGATTTAGCAATAGATGCAAGTCAATCACTTGGAGGATATAATAGGCCTTTAAGCTATTCGTGGACTCTGAGTTCAAATCCATTTATTTCAACATTAAACTCAACTTATTCGTCTCCAAAAATACATATCCCTGCAGAAGGCCTTGAGATTACAGTAGTTACAATATCATTGACAGTTTCTAATTGATTAGAAAACTCTTCAACCTTAACCAAAATCATAAATATTATTGATGGAAGAAACTTATTGGTTGAACTAGAAAAAGATACTAAATTGCAGCTTAAAACAAATCAAAAAAGCACGATTCAGCTTCATGTTTCCAATAAATGTTCTAGCTCTCGCATATATTTATATGAATGAAAACTTATCGGTATGTCAGGAACTTATGCAAAAGTAGATGAAACCCTCCTATGAGGCGCTCAAACCTCTAAATCTGCCTTGAATTGCCCCGCTGGGCTTTTTGGAGTTGGAGTGTATACTTTTGAAGTCAACGTGATAGATAATTTCATGTCAAGTGGGTATATTTCATTTAACTTGACATTCGAAGCCTCTGATTTAGTTGTCAATTTTCCCAAAAGCCACATGGAAATCTTGTATTTTGAAGATTTAAAGGTTGAAGCAGCAATTGAAGATCCTGATGATCTCACAGGAATTGTAGATTATGTATGGCATTGCACAGTGGATGGCTTTGACTGCTCGGATATTATTTCAGATAAAGCAAACTCTGTTCTATATGTAAGCAAGTTAAAATTGGCTTTTGATAATTCATATTATTTCAGTGTAACGGTAAATAAAAATAGCAAATCAACCATTTCCACGATCATTGTTGATGTTTTGTCAAGGTCAGGGCCACCAATTGATCATTCGCCAATACCGAGATATGTGAATAGTCATGATGATTTTGTTTTGTGAATATATCCAAACCAGAATGAAATTTCCAGGTGCAGCTGAAAAATTGCTCAAGGAGGAAATTATACTTTGCTGGGAGTTTTTAACTCAATTTCAATTGGTTTTCAAGCGAATTCGCTTGATCCCAGCACCACATATATACTTGAAGCAACAATTGAAAATAAAACAGGAGAAATTTATAAATATTGATACTCATTTACTTCTGCAAGTTTTCCAAACGGAGGATCATTAATTGTAACTCCAAGTTCAGGAACTGAATATTCAACGATTTTTAAGTTTTCGGCTGAAAATTGGATACATCCACTCGGAGAGTTATTGACTTATCAGTTTGGATACTATTCAGATGGAAATGAAATTGCTTTAAATATAAGAAACCAATCTTCAATCTTTTACACTGCCCTGCCTTTTTTTAATAGCACTGTGCATGTCTATGTAAAAGTTATTGGAGAGAATGGAGAATTTTCTATGTTTATAAAAAATATTACGATAGCCAATAATCTATTACTTTCTACAACTGAAATAATAAACGATTTACAAACAAAACTGAATCAAGAGTCTATAGAGCTGTCTTCGTTATTAATTTCTATGGATGCTGCAATAAATAAAATTATAAAAAACTCAAAATCAAGCCAATATGATGTAAGAACTGCAAGATCGTTAAATTTAATTGCAATTGGCCAAATTATTGATCAAATTGCAGACTTGGATACTTATAACTTGCAAACGCTTGCAAGATTGCTGGAAAGAACAACCTATAAATCTGAAGGCCAATTAATAGATGAAAATAATAGCAGAACTGCTCTTGGTTTTGTGTCCAGTCTACTGGCTAAAGTCAATGACATCAGATTTGGAGCAGAATTGAGGAACTTATTTGTAAAAATCATTGGTCAATGTGTGCAAATAAATGAGACAACAGCTGAGAATAATCCAGCTCTTCTATATCAAACTACTCAGCATATACTGAATCTTTATACAACTGCAAGGACTTCAATGGCAATTGGTCAAACTCTTATTGGAGATTCTCAATTCATTCATTCAACTACGCAAATATTAGACCCAAACACTATCCCCGGATACCAAAGCCCTCATAATCCTGACTATTATTATAATATTTCCATTCCCAGTGATATAAGCGTGAACTTCTCAGCAGAAGTTCTTGGCATAATTTATGTTTCTATTATTTATGATAGTAAAAATGAAGGAACTTTGACGAATTCAAGAGGAGTTGATTTCAGCATTATCGAGATGACGAAAGAAAGCAGTAAAATTCTTCAATTGAATTTTTCTCCGAGTTATGCCAATATAACAATTCCCTTGTATTTAGACACTGTAGCTGAGAAAATTCAATGTTCTTTTTACAGTAATGGCATGTGAAGTGATGATGGATGCAGATTAATATCATTTCAGTATCCAATTGCACTTTGTCAGTGCAGCCACACCTCTCTTTATTCAGCTGTAGATATTTCAAGTCATCGCGATTCTTATAGAATGTCTTCATGGCTCGGAGTATTTTATTATTCTCTAGGCCTTGTTATTTCTTATATAGTCTTTTTTGTTATTTTAGCATATATTGACAATGAAGAATGGAAAGCTTTCATAGAAAATGCTAAAAGTGGATCTAAATCGCAAATATTATCAGGAGAAAGCAGAGATAGTAGAATATTTCCATCATTTCAAAGTCAAGGAAGTTTTGAAAGCATGATTTCGAGCCAATATTATTCGAAAAATATGGATGCTACGTTGAAAATAAGAGATAATATAAGAACTCAATTTGAAAATAGAAATAATAGTAAGCAAGTAGAAATAAATCCCGAAGAAAACTCAATCGAGGAGCAAGAAACTTCAGCTTCCTGAAAACCACCTAACTACTCTTTATGGATCATAGCTCTTCTTCATCATTATTTTATATCCTTTTTCTTTTACATTCCTCACTTTCGAAGAGCTGCAAGGTTTTCATTGGCTATTTTTTCTGTGAGTTTGCAAGCACTCTTATATGGAATTTTCATTTATTTTTATGGTTCAGGGGTTTCGAAGGCTAAAGATTACGATCTCAGCGATACAGTTTCACAGATTATTTTTGCTATTGCAATGCCAGTGGCTACAAATTTATTGGATACTGTGATTGCATTTAAATTATTTGTAAGCGAGATAAAGATAAATCCAGAATTTGTAACGTCTCAAAGTTTGAAAAAACCCTTGATTGGATACGCAATTTGTATGTTGGTCATTTTTAGTAACGCTTGTGTTTGCTATTTTATTGGAGATGGCTTGGATGAAAATTCATCGAAGATTTGGATGATTATGGTGCTTATAGGGCTTGGAGTGGACTTTTTTGTAATTCAAAGCTTTAAAGTTCTATTCAGCTTTTTTATTTCTTAAAATATTTAAATAAAATATAATTAAAAAGAATAAATTTGGCATTTAACTCAATTTTGAAAGATAACTAGGGTGAATTCAGCTTTCTGAAAACCTCCTAACTACCCTTTGTGGATTATATCTCTTCTTCATCATTATTTTATATCCTTTTTCTTTTACATTCCGCACTTTCGAAGAGCATCGAGGTTTTCATTAAGTGCTTTTTCAGTAAATTTGCAGACACTCTTATATGGGATTTTTGTTTATTTTTATGGTTCTGGAGTTTCTGATGCCAATGATTACGATCTTAGTAATTTGTCCTCACAAATCATTTTTGCTATTGCAATGCCAGTGGCTACAAATTTACTGGATACTTTAATTGCTTTGAAATTGTTTGTGAGCGAGATCAAGACAAGCCCAGGTGTTGTATCAGCACAAAATTTAAAAAAATGCTTAATTGGATACGCAATTTGTATGCTTGTTATTTTTAGTAACATTTGAATTAGCTATTTGATTGCAGATGCAGTGGATGGAATCACATCAAAGATTTGGATGATTATGGTACTGATAGGGCTTGGAGTGGATTTCTTTGTGGTTCAGGGCTTTACAGTTCTGTTTACCTTTCTGATTTCTAAACATATTTAAAGATAAATCAATTTAATATTAAAATGAGTAAATTTGATATATTAGCTAAATCTTGAAAAACTAAAAATAAATGCAAACAAAAATTAATTTAAATGCCATTCTTATAATATAAGCACAATTTATATAGCATTTTTAGCCAACATATAATTATTTTATATATGCACAAAAGCAGGAGATAAAGTAATCTTTAATCAGATAATAATTCACATTAGACTTAATAAATATACTGCTTAATTGATGTTTCAAGAATAGATAATTAATTTCTTTTCCTTTTGATAGTAAATTAATTAGAAGAATTGAAGTCTAAATATATAAATTAACTATCTATAAACATTAATGGTATCAGAACTTGATAGTCCTTATCTTCTTCACTTAAACAATCAGACACGACATGAAATCGACAGCTGCGTTCTGGTTGAAGGCTGCAGGTACAAAAATCTAGTCAAAAAAATTATAGATAGAATGGGCCAGCCCTTTGAAGAGCTCGAAATAAGAAAATATTTCATTCAAATATGCTTTGGGCTGGAATCAGTGCACTCTAATGGCCTGATTCATCAAAGTATAAAGCTTGAAAATATATTTATTGATGAATACAACAATGCTAAATTAGCGGATAGAGGCAATTCACAAGGTGAAAGTGACGAATATAGATCTCCAGAATTATTAAATGGAGGTCGTCCGTCAAAAGAAAGTGACATATGAGCCCTTGGATGTGTTTTATATTACCTTTGCCAGCTTGAGCATCCTTTCAAAACAGACAAAAACAGCATAATAAATGGGTTTTTTACACAAATTCGAAATCAATATCCAGATGATTTGAAAAAGACTATTGATTTAATGCTGGCAAAAAATAAATCAAAAAGACCAACGATAAATGATATTTTAATTAATGACGATACTTTTGAGAAAATATTTGCTTTGAAAATAAAAATACCGTTGGAGAATAATGAGCAAGCAGCCAGAAATAATTCGAATTGTCTGAAGTATTATCACCTTAAAGAAGTTGTTATTGCTAATCCAAAAGAAGATGATGCATATAATAGTATAGGCGATATTTTAATCGATGAAAAAAGATATAATGAAGCAATAAAATATATCGATATTGCAATTTCTAATGATCCATTTTGTGCACGCTTTTATGAAAGTAAAGGCAGAGCTCTTTCATACTTGAATGAAAGTGAAAAAGCAATAGAAAACTACAATGAAGCTATTAGAATTGATGGGGAGAGCGATACATTATATAGTGATATTGGAAACATCCTATATGATGACCATAAGTATGAAGAAGCAATAAACTGTTACAACAAAGCACTTCGAATAAATTCAAATTCAGCGATTTATTATACAGATAAAGGTGACGCTCTTTTTGAGTTATTCAGGTGTGAAGAAGCTATTGAATGCTACAATAATGCAATTAGAATTGATCAAAATTATGAAGATGCATATAATTGTATAGGCAATGTATTGAAACATAAGAAGAGATTTGAAGAAGCAATAAAGTATTATGATGATGCTATTGCAATAAACCCAAACTGCATGGATTTTTATAAAAATAAAGCAAGTGCTCTTTATGAAATTGGAAATATCCTAAAGAATAAACAGATGTATCAAGAATCAATCAAATACTATGACAAAGCAATAAAGATTAATCCAAATTGCGCGGATTTTTACTCAAATAAAGGATATGCACTTTGAAGCTTAAACGCAGAAGAAGCTTTGGAATGTTTTCAAGAAGTTATTAAAATTAATCCTGATAGTGATATTGCATACAGTGATATAGGAACTATCCTATACAACGCAAAGAGATACCAAGATGCATTAAACTCTTACAATACTGCAATTATAATAAATCCTAACAGTGCTAATCATTTCTGCGATAAAGCAGATTGCCTTATTAAGTTAGAAAGATGAGATAAAGCTATGAAAGGCTATAAAGAAGCTATCAGAATTAATCCTAATCAGCATTATGCATATAACGGCGTAGGAATTATTCTAGAGCATAAAACGAAATATGAAGAGGCATTATCAAATTTTAATCAAGCAATAAACATCATGCCTGATAAATACATTTATCACCAAAATAAGGGAATCGTTCTTGAGAAGCTAAACAGATCAGACGAAGCTATTGAATGTTTTAGAGAAGTAATTCGGATTAATTCAACCTCAGATTTTGCTTATAATAAGATAGGAACTATCTTAGAAGGCCAAAAAAGATATAACGAAGCAATACCTTATTACGAAAATGCAATCAGAATTCGTCCAAACTTTGCTGACTATTACAAAAATAAAAAACATGCTCTTGCTGCATCGAATAAAATAGAAGAAGAGTTGGCGTATCATAATAAAGCTTATTGAGATAAGATTTTTAATGATTGAGATGATTTAATGAGAATAGAAAAGGAATGAGAATTATACTTCCGAAGGGTGCCAATTCGATACTTTCCAGATTGTCCAGCCGAATATTCTATGAAATTAAATGTTTTTGGTACAACTATTGATTTATCAAATATTGAAGAGATAGAAAGCTGAGGAAAAATAATCGGACTAAAGCCTTACCATATCAGCTATTTAAAAGATTCCTGAAAAATTGAAGCTGCAAAAACAAATCCAAGTGATGCATCATGAAATATTAAAATAATAGAAGATATTATCAAAGCAATTGAACAAAAACCTAATTATTTTTGTTCTTCCAAAAGATTTATAAAGAATGAAACAACAGAAGGTGATAAGAAATCGATCAAACGAAAACCCAATAATCCCAGCTTTTTGAAAAATAAAGAGTCTTCTTCCCATGCCTATTTAAAGAAATTGAAGAGGAAAAAGCCAAAGTGGAGCTTTCGTAAAATGCGATTTTAAAAATAAATAAATAATAAGCATTAATCAAAGATTAAATAATTTTAAGGCTAATAATGTAAATGTAAAAATTAAGACAAAATGAAGGTATCTTATTGAGATTTTTTTATCAAAGTAAACATCCATATTTTATCCATTTTTCTTTCCTATTTGGATGCAATCACTTTTAATGAACATTTTTTCACTTTTTATTTTGCTTAAATAATCTCAAGCACAATTGATTTATTTGCAAAAACTGCCAAACTTTTACTCCTCAATTTAGTTTTATCAACCGCCCTAGATCATGTTATCATCTTTTATATTCTCGAAATTGCTTCAAATATCTAATAAGCAGTAAATCTCTGCTTCAACCATGCTTTTGAGTAATTATTTAAATGCTCGACAGCTTCTTGGTGAATTTATATTTTCAATTTGAACGTATGCTGATCTTTTCTGCTTCAGATTATAAGGTTTTCATATTTCCTTAAATCAAACTTGATAATAAATAATTTATACATTTTCATCAAAGTAATAAATGAATATTATTATTAAATTGTTAACGCTAGAATAAACAACTTTTCAATATTTTCGACTCAGCCAGCAAATATATTTGTATTCTTTCTAAGCCTTATCGATTTTTATTTTGTTTGAGCAAGCTTAAATGTAAAAATTATAAATTAAATTAAGCAAAAAGTATTTTTTGAGACATTTCTATCATAGTAAGCATCCTTATTTTGCCTTTTTTATTTATCTATTTGGATGCTACCACTTTTAATGGCATTTTTTTGCTTTTTTAATATGTTTAAATTCATCTCAAGCACAGTTAATTTATTTGCAAAAAAATCTCAATTTAACTGTATCAACAGCTCTGGAGCGAGCTATCATATTTTATGTACTCAAAATTGCCTCAGATATCTTATAAGCATAAATTCTGCTACAATTATGCTTTTTGGATATGCTATTTAAATATTTGGCAGCTTCTTGGCCATTTATATTTTTACACTTAAACGTATTGCATTTATACTGACCTTTCCAGATTGCAGGGATCCAACTTTTTAAACCTAACATGATAATTATAATTTACATATTTTTCATCAAAGTAATAAGTGGATATTATTATGAAAATTGCTAACGCCGGAGTAAAAATGTTTTTAATATTCTCAACTTAGTCACAAATACTATATTTAAATTTCTTTTTTTGGCCTTATCGATTTTTGATTTTGCTCGATCTGATAAATTTATGGATTTTTTTGAAATTATTTAATGATGTTATAAAATAGTGAATTTGTATTTTGGTTAAAAAAGCTATGAAGAAAAGCAAGAGGATATAATGATCTTGAATCAGGTAATAATTCGCAATTAAATTAATAAATATTTGCTAATTGAGTTTTTCAAAATGCATAATGAATTTCATAATTACTTTTATAGTAAAATTAGATTCGGTGCAAATATATAAATTAATTATCTATAAATATTAATGGTATCAGAACTTGACAGTCCTTATCTTCTTCACTTAAACAATCAGATACAGTATGAAATAGATGGCTGAATTGTTGTTGAAGGCTGCAGGTACCACAATCTACTTAAAAAAATTATAGATAGAATTGGCCAGCCCTATGAAGAACTCGAAATAAGGAAATATTTCATCCAAATATGCTTTGGGCTTGAATCACTACACTCCAATGGCCTTATTCATCAAAGCATAAAGCTTGAAAATATTTTTATTGATGAATACAACAATGCTAAATTAGCGGATAGAGACATTTCACAAGGTGAAAGTGACGAATATAGGTCTCCAGAATTATTAAATGGAGGTTATCCGTCAAAAGAAAGTGATATATGAGCCCTTGGGTGTGTTTTATATTACCTTTGCCAGCTTGAGCATCCTTTCAAAACAGACAAAAATAGCATAATAAATGGGTTTTTTACACAAATTCGAAATCAATACCCAGATGATTTGAAAAAGACTATTGATTTAATGCTGGCAAAAAATAAATCAAAAAGACCAACGACAAATGATATTTTAATTAATGACGAGGTTTTTGAGAAAGTTTTAGCTTTGAAAATAAAAATACCGTTGGAGAATAATGAGCAAGCAGCCAGAAATAATTCGAATTGTCTGGAGTATTATCACCTTAAAGAAGTTGTTATTGCTAATCCAAAAGAAGATGATGCATATAATAGTATAGGCGATATTTTAATCGTTGAAAAAAGATACAATGAAGCAATAAAATATATCGATATTGCAATTTCTAATGATCCATTTTGTGCACGCTTTTATGAAAGTAAAGGCAGAGCTCTTACGTACTTGAATGAAAGTGAAAAAGCAATAGAAAACTACAATGAAGCTATTAGAATTGATGGGAATAGAGATACATTATATAACGCTATTGGAAAAATCCTATATGATGATAAAAAGTATGAAGAAGCGATGAGCTGTTACAACAAAGCACTTCGAATAAATTCAAATTCAGCGATTTATTATAAAAATAAAGGTGATGCTCTTTTTGGGTTATTTAGATGTGAAGAAGCTATTGAATGCTACAATAATGCAATTAGAATTGATCAAAATTATGAAGATGCATATAATTGTATAGGCAATGTATTGAAACATAAGAAGAGATTTGAAGAAGCAATAAAGTACTATGATGATGCTATTGCAATAAACCCAAACTGCATGGATTTTTATAAAAACAAAGCAAGTGCTCTTTATGAAATTGGAAATATCCTAAAGAATAAGAAGATGTATCAAGAATCAATCAAATACTATGACAAAGCAATAAAGATTAATCCAAATTGCGCGGATTTTTATGCAAATAAAGGATATGCTATTTGAAGCTTAAACAAAGCAGAAGAAGCTTTGAAATGCTTTCAAGAAGTTATTAAAATAAATCCAGGTGATGATAATGCATACAGTAATATTGGAGACATCCTATACACCGCAAAGAGATACCAAGATGCATTAAACTCTTACAATGCCGCAATGATAATAAATCCTAACAGTGCTGATCATTACAGCAATAAAGCAGATTGCCTTATTCAGCTAGAAAGATGAGATAAAGCTATGATAAGTTATAAAGAAGCTATCAGAATTAATCCAAATCAACATTCTGCATATAACGGGGTAGGAGCTATTCTAGAGCATAAAAAGAAATATGAAGAGGCAATATCAAATTACAATCAAGCAATAAGTATCATGCCTAATAAATACAAATATCACAAAAATAAAGGAATCGCTCTTGAGAAGCTAAACAGACCAGACGAAGCTATTGAATGTTTTAGAGAAGTAATTCGGATTAATTCAACCTCAGATTTTGCTTATAATAAGATAGGAACTATCTTAGAAAGCCAAAAAAGATATAAAGAAGCAATACCTTATTACGAAAAGGCAATCAGAATTTGTCCAAACTTTGCTGGTTATTATAAAAATAAAGAGCATGCTCTTTCTGTATCAAATAAAATAGAAGAAGAGTTGAAGTATTATAATAAAGCTATTGAAACTGAGGCATTGGATAAAATAGATAATTTTTTAGATGATTTTGAAAGAAAATTGGAAGAGGAACAGGAATTAAACCACTATAGCACGTTAATTCGATATTTTCCAGATTGTGCAGCCTATTATTGTAAGAAAGGAAATGCTCTTGGTAAGTTAGGAATGGAGCGTGAAGCCATTGAATGCTATAAGCAGGCTATCAAAATCGGCTCAAGTGAAAATTTTGCATATGCTGATTTACAATTCATCGCAAAACATGAATTAAGTTATGAAGAAGGAGCAAAGAATTGTTTTTTTGCAAAATTTAAGCCAACAAAAAGAGTAAAAAATTATTATTTAGAAGTATCCAAGCTTTTCCCTAAGTGTTCTAATTCCAATATCATTAAAGAAGTCAATTCAAATCCTGATAAAACAATTTCTCGACTTTCTCAAATAATGCAATGCTATCATGAAATAAAAAATTATCGACCTGAAGGTTGTAACATTAAAATTAGTGAAAGCTTTATTGATTGGTGTGAAATATTTTATGGAAAGAATTTAGATCCCATTGATCTATCAAGTATTGATGAAATAGAAAGCTGAGGAAAAATAATTGGACTGAAACCTAATCATATCAGCTATTTAAAAGATTCCTGAAAAATTGAAGCAGCAAAAACAAATCCAAATGATGCATCATGAAATATTAATATAATAGAAGACATTATTAAAGCAATTAAACAAAAGCCTAATTATTTCTGTTCTTTCAGAAGATTTAATAATATTGAAACAATAGAAGCTGATAAGAAATCGATCAAACAAAAACTCAATAATCCCTGTTTTTTGAAAAATAAAGTATCTTCTTCCTATAGTTATTCAAAGAAACTGAAGAGGAGACAGCCAAAGTGGAGCTTTCGCAAAATGCGATTTTAAAAATAAATAATTAGCGTTAATCAAAGATCAAAGAATTCTAACCTTGTCTATTATAATTTAATCAGAATTAAATATTACATAAGCATATATAGATTTATATTTAAATGTTTAGAGCAGATATTGAAATAATTTAAATAAATTAAAATATTTTGAAAATGTAACTGGTATTTTTTGTAACTGCAGTTTTTTGATATAAAAATAACTGTTCTAATCTGATTGATCTTAAATAAAATTATTATAAAATCATATAATTTGAGCATTTCTGTCGAAAAATGAAATTTACTGGCAAAATTGAAATGTTTTTCTCATGCACTGCTAGCATGTTTAAATAATATTCTTTTTTTATTCTTCTTCATCAATGTTCATATGGATTTGCAATGCTCGCATACACAAATGCATGCTCAAATTAATTTGATTGTTTTTATTTCAAAAAACAAATCAGGATAATGATTATTAATCTCTGGCGGTATGCGCCATTATATGCTAAAAATTTAACAACTTTTTATATAAATTATTCGATGGAATTGGCATTACTTTTCATGGCAATAAGCAATTTATAAGCTGAATTTGATCACCTAAAATGCCAGAATTTCAGTTATTAATGTTTCATTTATTGTAGATTAAAACTATATGCAAAATAGTAGAACGATTTTTCTTGGTGCTTAAATCTGCTTTTGAAACAAGGCCTAAATTATGGCTGTTTGTTAAAAAATTTAGTTGTTTATTTTATTTAATAATAATGAAAAATTGCCCTAGTCTGGTCTAACACTGATCTTGCTGTGGCTGATCACTTTGTAAATCTATAAAATTAAAAAAAATTATAATTTTAAAATATTTGAATGAGTGAATCTATTATTATTTTTATCAGCAGACACTTAGATGTCAAATAATTTATTTAATTGATACTTTATAGCAAAAGATCGTGAATCTAAACCCATATTTGATTTTATACTCAAATCTGCTCCATTCTTAAGCAGCTCTTTAATAATTTCTATATTTTTAAATTTCATTGCCTGATGAAGCGGCGTTTCTCCATTGTGATCTTGATTATTCACATTTATTCCAGACTCACATAATTTTTTTACGATTTCTAAACTTTCTTGAGCGACTGCATCACATAAAGCATTTCTTCTATAATTATCTCGTATATTTACATCAAAGCCATTATCTAATAAGCAATTCAAAATATTTATGTCACCCATGCATGTGGCAAGCATTATTAATGGTCGAGCAATAATGTTTTGATAGTCTTCTGAACTTAAAAATACTCACTCCTTATTTTGAATATTTTGGCTTGCAAGACATTGGATAAAACTTACTTTTAAATCATATTGTAAATTTGACACTATCAAATGCCTAGTTGCATTATAAAATCATTCTGGTGAGTAGGCATTTGATATAATCTTTGCGAAGCCTTGTTTGTTAAATTTTATAGTCCAATCCAAAATTGAATCGCCATAAGTAAAACGACAAAAGTTCAAATCAAGCCCATATCTTATCATAATACTGAAAGCCTTTTCCAATAATTTGCTATCATTTGTCTTTTCAGCAAGGATTATTTTTGAGTTTAACGCAGAACGTCAGAAACTAAGTAAATTAGCATCCCCTCCTTTATATAAGAACTCTTCTAATCTAGATAAATCTGATATATTCTCCAGATTATCTAAAACGTTATTGACTGTTATTCTCATTAACTCAATTGATTCTATGCCATAAGAATGAATAAGATCTCCAAATTTACAATCTTCAATAAATATTTTTAACTTTCGCCCTTCTAAAACTTCTTTTAAATTATAAAAAACATTTTCAGCATTTGTAATAAAATTGCAATAAGTTATATCAATTAATTCTAGTTTTTTTAAGTTCTCTATAATGAATTTGAAATCATTTAAATTCATTTCTGTGTGTCCAGCATATAATTTTTTCAAATTTGGAAAAATTTCAACAATCAAATCAAATTTAGTATTTTTTACGTAATTCGTAATTTTTAGCGACTTTAAAGCAAACATATAATTTCCCTTTTGCTTTTCTTTTATATCTGATATAGCTGCAAACAAAAGATCTAAATCAAAATCATAGATCTTTGATAAATCAAGGGTTTCTAATCATGATGATTGAAAAATCAAAATTTTGCTCAAAAGTGGAATATGAAAATTCGTAATGCTTCTTAAACTCAGTGAAAGTATTTTTAGTCTTGATGTGAAAATTTGTAAACATTTTGTTATTTTAGTCTGGCTTGGAGGTTTAGCTGGATCAAAAGTTCCATCTATGAAAACATAATGACCAGCGTTTTTTAATACGCGCAACCATCTCCTGCATACTGATGCTAAGTTGTTTATTTCACTGAAAAGGCATACACTTGTAAGAATTTCCGAGAGCACAGGGTCAGGAATTCTATTCATTTAATTTTATAGAATACTTAAAAATAGAGGTTTAAAAATATCAAAACTGCAAATGGTCTACTACAATTGAAGAAAAGGTTGAAGATATTGACTATTTTAAATAATTTAATGAGAAAGAGTTAAATAATCATTATAACAGCACCTATTTAGTCAAAAATTTAGTCAAATGTGAACTTCATTTACAAACTCTGAACGCTTAAAATGCCAGAATTTTAGTTATTAATGTTTCATTTATTGTAGATTAAAACTATATGCGAAATAGCAGAATGATTTTTCTTGACATTAAAATCTTCTTTTGAAGCAAGACCTAAATTATTTTCTGTTTGTTAATAAATTTCGTCTTTTTATCTTATGTAATAATAATGAACAAATTACCCTAGTCTTTTTAGTACTGATCTTGCTGTGGCTGATCACTTTGTAAATCTATAAAATTAAAAAAATTATAATTTGAATATTTTGAATGAGTCTATTATTATTTTTATTAGTAGGCACTTAGATGCCAAGTATTTCATATAGTTGATACTTTATTGCAAAAGATAGTGGATCTAAGCCCATATTTGATTTTATATGCAAATCTGCTCCATTCTTAAGCAGCTCTTTAATAATTTTAATATTTTTAAACTTCATTGCCTGATGAAGCGGCGTTTCTCCATTGCGATCTTGATTATTCACATTTATTCCAGACTCATATAATTTTTTTACGATTTCTAAACTTTCCAAAGCAATTGCATCACATAAAGCATTTCTTCTATAATTATCTCGTATATTTACATCAAAACCATTATCTAATAAGTAAGCCAAACTATTTATATCACCTTTATAAGTGGTAAGCATTATTAATGGTCGATAGATTATACTTTGATGTTCTTCTGAACTTAAAAATATTAGCTCCTTATTTTGAATATTTTGATTTACAAGATATTGGATAAACCCTCTTTTTATATCAAAATGCCTATCTGACACTATCAAATGCCTCGTAATATTATAAACCCATTTTAGTTGGTGAGCATCTAAAATAATTTTTATTAAGCCTTGTCTGTTATATTTTATAGCCCAATTCAAAAGTTTATGACGCGAAAAATTTGAACAATAATCCAAATCAAATCCATATTTAATCATAATTCTGAAAGCCTTTTCAAGTAAATTGTTATCGCTTGCCTTTACAATAAATTTTTTTAGTGAAAGTGTTGATTTTTCCTCATTTCTTCGTAAATTAGGATCTCCTCCTTTATATAAGAACTCTTCTAATCTAGATAAATCATAAACACTCTCTAAATTACCCAAAATGTCAAGGATCGTTATTCTTATTAATTCAATTGTTTCTATGCCACAAGAATGAATAAGATCTCCAAACATACAATCTTCAATAAAAATTTTTAACTTTCTATCTTCCAAAACTTTATTTATATCATAAAAAACATTTTCAGCATCTATAATAAAATTGCAATAGCTGATATCAAGCAATTCTAAATTTTTTAAATTTTCTATAATAAATTTAAAATTTTGTATATTCATTTTTGTATTTCCAGCATAAAATTTTTCCAAATTTGGAAAAATTTTAGTAATTAAATCAAATTTTTTTGTTTCAAGGGAATTTGTAATTTTTAAAGATTTTAAAGCCAACACACAATTTAAATTCCGCTTTTCCTTTATATCTAATATAGTTTCACACAAAAAATCAAATTTGAAATAAGAGTTGTTTGCTAAATCAAGAGTTTCCAATCATGATGATTGAAAAATCAAAGTTTCAGCTAAAAGTTGAATTATAAGTGAATTGCCAAAAGAGATTTTTCTTAAATGCAGAGAAAGTATTTTAAGTCTTGATGTGAAAATTTGTAAATATTTCTCTACTTTGGTATCAAGATTTCCATCAAGGGAAACATAATGGCCAGCATTTTTTAATAAGCGTAGTCATCTTCTGCATACTGATGCTAAATTGCTTATTTCACTGAAATGGCCTACAGATGTAAGAATTTTTGAAAGCACAGGGTCAGGAATTTTATTCATTTATTTTATAGAATGTTAAAAATAGAAGTTTAAAATATCGAAACTACAAATGGTCTACTAAAGTTTAATAAAAAGGCTGGAGATATTTACTATTTTAATAATTTAACACAGAAGAGTTAAATATCATATAATAGCGCCTATTCACTCAAAAAATTAGTAAAATGTAATTTTAATTTACAAATTCTGCTTTCAAATGAACCTAACTCCAAAAAACAGATTTTTGAAACTGCGAGATAAAAGTGATTTTGTTCTAGTTATATTTCCAATAAATACACGCTCTTATTATTAATTTAAATTAAAATCATAAAGATTAGATGCCTAATAATTTTAGCGTTTTTAGTGTAATAAGATCTGACACTAAATAATTATCATAATAAGCTTTATGCTGAATATTAATTATTTTAAAGGAGTCAATAATTTTTCATCTAAATTAAACTTGAAGTACTTGTGATTATCGAATCCAATATATATCGCACCTTTATTATATAAGCAATATTTTTGCTCAGCACTGATCTTGCTATGGCTGATCACTTTTTAAATCTATAAATTTAAAAAAAATTATAATTTTGAAAATATTTTGAATGATTCTATTATTTTTATTAGCAACGCTTAGATGCCAAGTATTTCATCTAGTTGATACTTTATAGCAAAAGACCGTGGATCTAAGCCCATATTTGATTTTATACTCAAATCAGCTCCATTCTTAAGCAGCTCTTTAATAATTTCAATATTTTTAAACTTCATTGCCTGATGAAGTGGTGTTTCTCCATTGCGATCTTGATTATTCACATTTATTCCCGACTCACATAATTTTTTTACGATTTCTAAATTTTCTTGAGCGATTGCATCACATAAAGCATTTCTTCTATAATTATCTCGTATATTTACATCAAAGCCATTATCTAACAAGCAATTTAAAATATTTATGTCATCCATATACGTGGCAAGCATTATTAATGGTCGATAGATTATGCTTTGATGTTCTTCTGAACTTAGAAATATTAGCTCCTTAGTTTGAATATTTCGATTTATAAGATATTGGATAAAGCCTACTTTTATATCAAAATGATTATTTGACACTATAAATTGCCTCATATTATTATAAACCCATTTTAGTTGGTAGGCATCTAATATAACCTTTATTATGCATTGTCTGTTAAATTTTAGAGCACAATTCAAAAGTTTATGACCAGAAGAATTCGAATAAAAGTTCATATCAAGCCCATATTTAATCATAAGTTTGAAAGCCTTTTCAAGTAAATTGTTATCGCTTGTCTTTTCAATAAATTTTTTTAGTGAAAATTTTGAATTTTCCTCATTTCTTCGTAAATTAGGATCTCCTCCTTTATACAAGAACTCTTCTAATCTAGATAAATCATATACACTCTCTAAATTACCCAAAATATCAAGGATTGTTATTTTTACTAATTCAATTGTTTCTATGCCACAAGAATGAATAAGGTCTCCAAACATACAATCTTCAATAAAAATTTTTAACTTTCTACCTTCCAAAACTTCTTTTAAATCATAAAAAACATTTTTGTCATCTATAATAAAATTGCAATAGCTTATATCTAGTAATTCTAATTTTTTTAAGTTTTCTATAATAAATTTAAAATTTTGTATATTCATTTTTGTATTTCCAGCATAAAATTTTTCCAAATTTGGAAAAATTTTCGTTATTAAATCAAAGTGTTTGGCTTCAAGGGAATTTGTAATTTTTAACGATTTTAAAGCCAACACACAATTTAAATTCCGCTTTTCCTTTATATCTAATATAGTTTCACACAAAAGATCAAATTTCAAATACGGATTGTTTGCTAAATCAAGAGTTTCCAATCATGATGATTGAAAAATCAAAGCTTCAGCTAAAAGTTGAATTATAAGTGAATTGCTAAAAGAGATTTTTAGAGAAAGTATTTTTAGTCTTGATGTGAAAATTCGTAAATATTTCTCTACTTTGATATCAAGATTTCCATCAAGGGAAACATAATGGCCAGCATTTTTTAATAAGCGAAGTCACCTTCTGCATACTGATGCTAAATTGTTTATTTCGCTGAAATGGCCTACAGATGTAAGAATTTCTGAAAGCACAGGGTCAGGAATTTTATTCATTTATATTTATAGAATGTTTAAAAATAGAAGTTTAAAAATATCGAAACTGGAAATGGTCTACTAAAGTAAATATCATATAATAGAGCCTATTCACTCAAAAAATTAGTAAAATGTAATTTTTATTTACAAATTCTGCTTTCAAATGAACCTAACTCAAAAAAACAGATTTTTGAAACTGCGAGATAAAATTTATTTTGTTCTAGTTATATTTCCAATAAATACACGTTCTCATTATTGATAAATTTAAGTTAAAATCATAAAGATTAGATGCCTAATAATTTTGGCGATTTTTGAGTGTAATAAGATCTGACACTAAATAATTATCATAATAAGCTTTATGCTGAATATTAATTATTTTAAAGGAGTCAATAATTTTTCATCCAAATTAAACTTGAAGTACTTGTGATTATCGAATCCAATATATATCGCACCTTTATTATATAAGCAATATTTTTGCTCAGGATTATCCCCAACTGTTGTTTTAGCAATTTGTCTTCAAATAGTATCACTTGCAATTTCACTTTCATAAATTAGTCCATTATTTCCCTCAATTATATAAAGTCTCTCACCATTTATTAAAATCTTTGTTTTAAAAGCTCCAAATTTATAAGGAATTGCCATAAAACAATCGTTGTCAATTGAATATCTTAAAAGCCTTTCATTTTTATATCCAGCAATCAGTATATTCCCATTAAAAATTATACTATTGCAAGAAGAATCTTCTTCTGGCATTATAGTTAATTGGGTTCAGGAATTTCTTATCAAATCAAATCTTCTGGATAGACCAAAAGCCTTAACATTGCATCCCCCAAAGCAGTAGACATTATTATTGAAATAAACACCCGATGAAAAACAGCAAGGTATTCCAGATGGTAGTCTTTTAACTCCGTAATTCTTATCAATTATCAGTATAATCCCAGAGTTTCGAATATTTCCATAGCAGAATAATTGGCAATTTGGAAGTTGGGCTATACAAGTTGTAGAATCAAGAGGTTCTGGGGTTTGTAATTGTTTTGATTCTTTGCTTTCAGTTTCAGTGTTGTAAATCCATAATTTAGTTTTATCATTTTCGCATGTAATGTTATAAAGAGATACATTTTTGTGATAGGCGCCTATGTAGCTTTGATAAGCTTCTATGATTGGTGGCTTATAAGCATGGACATCATTTTATAAAATGATTGAGTTCTTCTGAAATCCATTTGCAATTCTGGGCAATTTGGTAATTTTGAGATCTCAGATATTTGTCTCTTAGAGTGTTTATATTTATGATATTTTTAGATTCTTCAACTTTTTTCAATTTGAATTGATATTATCAGTTATGCTGGTAATTTGAGCATTAAGTAAAGTGGCTTCATTCTCTGCTTTAAGATCTATTGCTTACTTTCATTCTTTGAATTCTTTTTTGTTCTTTTCGTGTTTATTTATTATATGAGAAATTGAATCCTTCATGTTTGCAAGAGCGTTATTGCTCTCTTCTGGATTCTTTTCGATCTTTATGGGTTTATTTTCTAAAAAAGTTTCAAATTTGTCTTCAATAAAGCATTCGATCATTTTCTCAATTTTCCCGCTGATTCCACAGAACATCTCTGTGGTGCTATATCAATCTGGATCGGTAGTGATTATCATTTTTAATTTTTATATCTAAAATGGTTGGAAGAAGTCTCTCTCTATCTCAGAATACTATTTTATTAAAAATCATTAAATGCTTAATAAAATCAAATCTCTAATAATAGATATTCCTGCAAGAATTATAACTTTACTTATAGAAACAATTTCTTATTTAGCCATAGTTTTCCATATCAACAGTGTAGAATCAAATAACAAATGAATAATTGACTACTATACTTGTTAGCTTCAGCGATAATTATTACATTTGTTAACTCTGCAGACATATATCGAAGTAATACAGATGTAAATGTGATTTCAACTGATTCATCGTCAAAACACAGTGCCGTGAAGGTTTCATATCAGAAAGATTGAGCGACTATTGATGGGTCAGACTGAATATGAGATACAACTACATCAGATTATCAGGTAGTTTTGTTTGAAAGATTATTTACTGTTAATAACCCTCCATCAGCTTCAAAGATTTTTATTGCTGCAGATGATAACTATACAGTTATACTGAATGGAAGATTAGTAAAATCGATTCCTGCTGGTACTGGCACTTATTTGAGTTATGATGAAGTGGATTTATTATCGTTTACGGTTAAGGGAAACAATGTATTGCATATAATAGTCGAGAATGCGCTTTATAGCGCTGGCCTTATATTTAGAGTTGAAATCAATTTTTAAATAATTAAAAATAATTATTCATGCATATGATTGATAAATATAAAAATTATTTTCTAAAACAAATTTTGATAAAAATATCAATTTTTATAGCAAAAAATAATTTTTCATTTAATGAAAATATCGATTAGAATGAATTTACTAACGAAGATAATGCTACGATTTCCCCCTTTGATTCTGATTGCACAATTCGGAGTAATAGAGATATACAAGTGATGGATCTATTTATGCTTTGCTTGCCAGCTCTTTATCAAAGAGCATTCCATAAATTTTTCATGTATCTCGAATTAGCCAAGATTCAAGAATATTTAGCTTCCAAATGGATTTAAAATAGAAAGCTTAATAATATTGGAAGGGCTATAACAACTATTCTCTGCATTAATTTCAGTTTCACCACTTTCATAATTAGCTGATGCTATTGCATTAATAATTTATAATATTTTTGTTTAAAATTCCTAATTATTATCAAAAAAATTAAAAGGCAATTTCCCAAAATGCTCAAATTTGCACTCAAATATTTTCTTGGGGAATAATTGCCCGCTGTTCACACATGCAATTTCTCGATACTTATGACCAATCTCTATCATCTCACATATAAAATGAAAGATTATATCATAATCTTCATCTCCACTGCAAAAGGAAGATAATTCATTTTTGCAGAAAACGCAGAATTCTTGATTTTTAGTGCTTTCTTCATCGCAAAATGTTTTATTTTCTTCTTTTTCCGAAGATTCAGCAAGATTCTGTTGATATATAGAAAATAAATCTGTATCTTCATTCTTGATAACCAATTTATTTTCTTCTTTTATCATTTCAGATGATTTATAATCAAGATAATCTCCACTATTCACATGAAATTGAGAAATTAAATCTGTTTCTGTTGCTATATTTTTGTCACTATCAAGCAAATCGCTGGTTTTTGTAATGGAATCATCGACTCTAAACTCATGAAGAATATTTGGGCTATTAATATCCTCAAAAGCTGATTTAAGTTTTGGAATTTCTCAAGTTCAATCGGAACTACTAAATGATAAGTTTGAGTATGTGTCGCTGCCTATTATCGTCTCTGCTATTTCATCCGATAGAAGAGGAAGATTTTTGAACCGAGTAAGTGCTTCGTTCATTGTAATTCTCTTTTCTTTGTCAAATTCAAGCATATTTAATATGATTTCAACTGCATCAATTTGCAGCCCACACTTTCTCAATTTTTTCCCAGCTCTTTCTTTTGTCCAATTTTCGCTTTCTAATTCTGCTTTTACCTCAACTTCTGGATTATAAAATAATAAAAGTATATCTGGACTTTCAAAGGTAAATATTTCATATAATGTTTTTCCGGTTGATCATACATCTTCTTTAAACGGGTCATAGAACACATCAAATCGTATATTTTGGTCAAACAATTTTCTTAATTGTGGAGACATGTAACAAGGAGTTCCACATAATTCATGGAATCCTTCAGAGGCTCTGATTTCTTTCATCTCTCCAAATTCTCCTACATTCATAAAAAATCGGCGACTCATCCTCAATTATAAATTCAGATAATGATACTCTTGATCAAGAATTTGAATTTGAGAGAGAACAGACCCGACTAATATCATAAAGTGCAAAATTAGTCTCGCCATTTGTTTTACCACTACAGGACTTGCCATCATCAATATAACCAATATTGTTTGGGGAAAAAATAGAAAATCTATTTTCAAAGTGCTTTTTGTCATTTATTTTACCACTATTTGATTCATTATCATCAGATGAATCACTGCTTTCATAAATAGTAGTAGAAGATCTTTTATTAAGTATTTGCTTTTGTAAGTTTCCATGCTCGCATGGCTCCATAAATATGCAATATTTTTCCATAATCTTTTGTCTGTGATGATATTTCACAAAACCCGAGTCAATTTTTGAAAATCTTTTCAGCATCTTTGCTTCTGTTACATATTCTTTTAATTTCTTAGAAAATTGTTTCAATATTGCTTCCTCAGGATATATGCAGCCTTCTTCTCATTTATTAAATTGAACCAAATAAATATCCAAGCGCTTGCTTTGGCTGATAATTTTCTTCACTGTAAAAGAACTATAATACTCCTTCTTCTCCTTCTTTTTAATCTCCTTCTTATCAATCTCCATAATTATTATGATTCTATAAATCCCATAATTATAATTTATTTATATAAATGACTCTGAAAGCATTAAAAGAGCTGTTCGTTTTCCAAAATCTCTTTTTATTAAAAATAAAAAAATGATTTCAGTTTTCTTCCTGATACAATTTACTTTTACTCAAAGTTCTTCCGTCACGTTTACATGCAACAAAAATTGATGTCCACCAAGCTGGGTATTTTTTACATAGCTAGGCGATGGTTATTGCGACTACAACTGCATGACTTCATATTGTGGTCATGATATCGACCCAACATGAAATTCTGACGACCCTGTTTACTCCGACTGTTACAATGACTGCGTATATACAGACGGATGCGACCCAAGTCTGCTAGGAGATGGAAAATGCGATTCTTCTTGCAATACTTGGCGATGTGGCTACGATTGAGGCGATTGTGGGTATTGTGCTAGTTCAT
>CATKHM010000059.1:0-54252 GCA_949751825.1 Blepharisma undulans
ACGACGCAAATAAAGCAGGAGTTTTAGGATATTTATCAAATTTTATCTTAAATACCCCAGAAATCAATGAAAAACATTTATCAACAATAATCTGGACCATCACAAATCTATGTAAAGGAATCCCACACCCTCCTGACCATATATTTAAAGAAAGCTTCAGAATAATCCCTATCGCTATGAAACACAATATAGACGATATTCTTTCTAACTGCTGCTATATTCTTTCCTACATTTCTTCAGCAGACCTCGAATACATCGATATGATTTTTAATTCAGGAATTCTCCCAAGCATAATTTTACTTACAAATCGCGAAAATTACAAAATTCAAATTCCAGCTCTCAGAATCCTTGGAAATATTTTTTCATCAGAAATAAATCTTCATACCCAGACATTGCTGAATTTAGGAGTTTTAGACTGTTTATTTAAGCTTTTAGATAGTCCCAAACGAGGAATTCGAAAAGAAGCATTGTGATGTTTTAGCAATATTATGGGAGGAACTGATGATCAAATAAATTATGTATTAGATAATCATGAGGTGTGGAAAATTTCTAACGCAATGGTTGATATTGATATGGAAATCCAAAAAGAAGCACTTTGGGTAATTAGAAATGCGTCAGAAAGCAAAAATAAAAAAACTGTGCTAAGACTGGGTGGGATTTTGCCACAGTTAGTAAGAGTTTTACATAATAAAGATGCAGGGGTTTTGAAATTGGCTTTAAAAATTTTAGAAAAAATGCTTGCTGCAGGAAAAGACTGTTTTTCATCTATGAAATATTTTGGGGTAAATGAAATTGGGATTAAATTTTTTGAGTTGGGAGGGTTGGATATACTAGAAGGGTTACAATTGCATAAGAATTCAAGAATTTATGATATGGTAGTGAAAATAATGGTAGAATTTTATGGGGTTGAAGAAAATCCTGAAGTAGAGATACAAAACGAAGAAATCCCAAAATTTGTATTCAGTTAATGTAATAATTAAATCTTATATAGAAATTAAAGAAAATTTGATAAATTAGAGTTATTTGAGTATAGTAAAATCTTTTAAAAATTGAATTTTTGATTAAAAATTCCATTATTTCAACTTAAATATAAATAAATAACCAAATTTAATAGTTTGCAAATGTGGCCTAACCCATCAAAAATTGCCGAATTCAAAGTGAAGAACATCAAGAAAGGTGAAGAAATACGGAAAGCAAGAGCTCAGTTAAAACAATATAAGAAATACTGAGAAGATGCAGAGAAAAAAGAAACTGAAGATGCACTAACTAAATATTACAAGGTAGAGCAAGAATATCTTGATGAGCTTGCTAGGAGAAAACGAATGAAATTGGAATCTTTAAGATCTTCTTCACTGTTAAAATCGAAATCTTCTGAATTATCTTCAATTCCAGAAGAACCTCTTACAACTTCTCCATCTAAAAGCATACTCCCAAAACATTCAATACATAACCTTTCCTTTCAAAAAGCTCCGTCAATTAATATTCACCCCTTATCAGTAGCAAAGCCTCCTCCTATAAAAACCATTGATGCCTCCAACCAATACGAAATTTCTCAGAATTTTCTAAAACACAAATCCACTGAAACAGAATTTTCTGAAGAAAAAGAAATTAAATACAAAACCAAAATAAATAACAATGAAGACACTTCTACAGCAAATGAAAGCGAATTTTCTTCATTTGAGTCTCCAAGAAAAGAAATTATTACAATAAGAGAAAGAAATCTTCCACCTCCTATGATTTTAAAGCAGGTTTCAAACGACGTTATGTTTGTACATATCATCGAAAAACCCAAAGGATTAAGATCTCATAAAAAGCAGAATACAACAGGCAATTTTGATGCTGGATTAGACACAAATGATATAAGCTATCACAAAAATCTAAATAAATCTTCTTCAGGTTCTGAATGTATGATAACAACAAGATCTCAGTCTACATCAAAAGACTACAAAGGAAAATTTAATCAATATTACCACATGTTCAGAGAATTTCCTTTTGATAAGTAAAAAATATTTAGGTCAAAAAAGCGAGAAAGCGAAAAATGAAATAAAATGAGAGAGTATTACGAAAAAATTAAAAATCAATTTTCACCTGCAGTCAGTATCAAAAATAAGGTTGAAGTCGATTTAAGGAAAAATAAAACTCCAACCAAAAGTATCAAAGATATTCCGAAAATAAAAATTTCTGATCTAGCTAAAAAGCAATAAAACCTGCTATTCATAATTAAAGTAATGATGCATTAAATTGATGAAAATAATTGAATAATTTTTTTTCTTTTTTGCCATTTTAATGTGTTTGATATATATAATGAAGCATTTTATTAGTAGCTAAAATTCAATTAATCGCATTTTACCAATAAATATGAATGCTACGCAAAAAATTCAAGTTTTCTATGATATTAATAGTAAATAAAGTAATTCACGCATTGTAAATTCTTTTAGTGTTTGAGAACTTAATTATCTTAAATTTTTCGATATATGGGCATTCTGTATCCCGCTATTTTCATTTGAGAACTCCTTTTTATCGTTTTTATAATAAATAAATGGGTGGCGAAAGATATGCTTTATTTCAAATCTATCATTAAAAATATCTTTTCCTTTCAAATTTCCCTCATAATTCTTAATAATTACTCTTTATTTTCTTATTTTCATTTATCGCATCTTTCTCATTTCCAAAATATAAACATTACATCAATTATGGGGCCAAAAGAAGCCACTCAAATGCACACCCATCACGGCTTAGTCTCCACAAGCCAAAAACCAAAATCTCGTCGATCTTCCGCCTTAATCGACAAATCCAAGACTCTTCGTATACAAGTTGACTCTGAATCATTTTCAATTTTTGTACCTGACGAGTCACTTACAAGCGGTTGATTGCTTTCAGAAGTTATTAGACTTTCTGATCGACCTGATATTGTAAGTTTCCGCACGCAAATTTGTTCAGATATCTTAGATTATTCTTTAACGCTTTATGATCGCTCTTTATCACGATTTAAAGACAATGAAGACTTAATTGCTATTTTTTCTCAACAAGTTACTGATGAAGTTTGTAGCA
Source organism: Blepharisma undulans (assembly GCA_949751825.1). Lineage (NCBI taxonomy): Eukaryota > Ciliophora > Heterotrichea > Heterotrichida > Blepharismidae > Blepharisma > Blepharisma undulans. The sequence continues at coordinate 3,052 of CATKHM010000059.1, forward strand.
GTCATTTTACTCCTATAAAAGTTATAGGAAAAGGAGGGTTTTCGACAGTCAGTCAGGTAAGGAAAAAAGATACTGGGCAGCTATATGCGGTGAAAACAATGGATAAAGATTTTGTGAAGGGTGAAGATAAAGTTAATCAGATATTGACAGAAAAAGATATTATGAGTAAAATCAATCATCCTTTTATTGTAAAAATGCATTGGGCTTTTCAGACACAAAAAAAGTTGCATTTAGTATTGGACTTTTGCCCAGGAGGTGAACTGTTCTTTCATTTGCATAATCTTGGCAGGTTTACTGAAGAGCAAGCCAAGTTTTACTTCGGTGAAATCTTGCTGGGATTGGAGCATTTGCATGATAATGGGGTTATATATAGAGACTTAAAGCCTGAAAATATTTTATTAGATATTGACGGACACATAAGACTAACTGACTTTGGTCTTTCAAAACAAAATTTAAACCCCCACCAAAAAACTTATAGTTTTTGCGGATCTCCTGAATACATGAGCCCAGAAATGCTTAATAACCAAGGCCACACCCGCTCAGTCGATTTTTACAGTCTAGGCGCTTTACTATACGAAATGCTTACAGGTCTTTCAGCTTTTTACGATTCCAATCGTTCTCGTATGTACTGAAAAATCCTCAATGAAGACCTCCCAGTCCCAAATTTTCTCTCAAAAAACGCAAAATCCTTGCTGCAAGGCTTAATGGAAAAAAATCCTGACATACGTCTGGGCAGTGAAAATGGCTTTAAAGACATAAAAGATCATCCCTGGTGTCACAATATTCAATGGGACAAGATTTTTAATAAGCAAAAACTCCCTCCTTTTCGTCCTACAGTTAGAGCTTCCAATTTTGACCCTGAATATACATGTTTAGCGGTCGATGCAGATTTTCTTGAAGGAAATCCTAATGTAGTTGACGATATTTTTGATGGGTTTGACTATTCTCGCCCACCTTATGAAGATGAAGCAAAAACACCTGAAAAGTACGCGTATTGTGATATTTCGTCGATATCGACTGCTACGAGTAAGTCTGTGGGTGTTATAAATGTCAGCAATACTAGTCAAAATGATATAAATAATCATAAACGGCAAAACTCAAGAGCTCTTACAATTCAAGAAATTAGCATGTTATCCAACCTCTCTCTGAATGAAAATAGCATTTTCTCTCTAAAAGACATGGCAAGCAGAAAGCCAAGATCTATAAACACAAACCCCTTCCCTATCCATGCAACCCCAGCCAAAAAAATCAGAAGAATAAGTGAATCAACCCAAGACGACACCAAGCTAGTCAACGGAATTGTGCTAAACATCCCTTCCTTAACGGAAAGAGAGGAAGAATACTTATCTTCACAAGAAGATTAAATTTTGTGATAACAAGCTTAATAATCTAATTAAAGTACCTAATTTCCTTCATATTGATTTGATAAATAATAGTGGCTAGGATGGCAGAAGAACCTCAAGTACAAGTCGAAGAAACTGAAGCACCAGCAGAAATGAACATTTACGACGCAATCAGAGAAGTGCTTAAGAAAGCTTCACATCGTGACGGCCTTCTCAGAGGCATCAACGAAGCTGCCAGAGCCATTGACAGAGGAGATGCAAAAGTCTGCTTTTTAGCTGAGAACTGCGACCTTAAAGAGTACAAAGGACTGATCAGAGCACTCTGCACCGAAAAAGATGTCCCATTGGTCATGGTTTCTGATAGAAACACTTTGGGAGAGTGGGCTGGAATGTGCAAAGTCGATACTACAGGCACAGCCAGACATATTGTTAAATGCTCGTCCGTTGTGGTCACTGATGTTGATGAAGAAACCCAGGCGTGGAAGGTACTTTCTAACTATATTCATTCTCAACATAGCTAAATAAGCAAATTCTTATAAAAATCTTGTAATCTATATGAGAAAAATTTGATAGGAAAAATCAAGCGAAGTGGCGCAGTGGAAGCGTGCTGGGCTCATAACCCAGAGGTCGGTGGATCGAAACCACTCTTCGCTAGTTTTTTGAGAAATTTTTATATTTAGCTAGGACTATTAATCGGTTAATTTTCTAGATAAATACTCGTCGAGATGCTTTATCAAAGCATCCTGGTCAACATTTATTCCGATTGTGTGAGAATATGTGATGATGTGTCTTAGGTATTGGGCAGCATTGGGAGAGTCGAGTCTGATGTCATTGATCACTTCTATAGTCATATAAATGCTTGTCTCATATATTTCATGATCAATTTTCCCATTCGAATTCTCAATCAGACGCAAAATTACATCACAAATCGCTTCAAACTCCCCATCTTTTCCATACTCCCCAAGCACATATTTCAAAATAACATGCAACATCTGTCTCTGACTATCTTGATTTTGCTCCAAAATCATCCCAAATTTCTCCAACGCCGCTGCCATATCTCTATCCTGCAAAAACGCTCTTGTAGTCGTTCGCAACGTATCTTTAAAGTCCTGAGAAATGCTTTTCTTCAAAATTGTGGGTGCAGGCCCAGCTATTTCTTTGTTGATTTCTTTGTCTTCTTCTTCAAAGGCGAATTTCACCCCTTTTCCTTTGACTGGGCTTTTGACTTCTTTGACAGGCGAAGAGTTTAAACTTTTCGCTTGTTTTTCAGGAGTCATGAGTTTTTCGTGTTTGTCAATGATATCTTGTATCATAAATTGGATTCTTTTGGAAAATCGGGTGTCAGATCTGAAGGAGGAGAGGGTGTTGTAGCACTCAAGAAGCTGTTCAGCTTTTCGGAGGGCTAGAAGAGGAGCACACTCTCGGAAGAGATGACAGGAGGTTTCAATTGTTTCATCGCAAATTGTGTCTTCTTTCAATAAAACATTGAAACACTCGAACATGATATCAGCTTTTATCATTCTTTGTTTGTAAAGTAAGCCAATAAATTTAATGTTACCTATAAGTCGTCGTCGCCTTTTGTACTCTGCGTCCATCAGGGCGTCAGCTTCTTGTGGCTTGTCTTCATTATAGAAGCACTCTCTGCATTTTTCGACGAGTTTTATTCTGAATCCATTGCTGAGTTCAGCGTCCTTTTCTTTGAATTTTTTTCTCAAAAATCCACAGAGGTCAGCATAAAGATCTGGAAAACTTAATGCTGTTGCTCTTTCAAAAATGAATTTCACCAATTCATGTAAAAGCTCATAATTATATTCAAATTCTTCTGCAAGAGAAGCTCCAAGCTTTTCCATGTTATCCCTTGCAAGCTTATTCAAAATTCCTCTGATTTTTCTTGCCATCTTTTCTATATCCCCAACTTCTTTTTTCAGCTTATCGACGAACGAGTTTTCAGCCTTCACTAAAATACTGCAAGACGTAAAAACTGATTCATTTCGCTGAAATCCTGTGTCTCTCTGGCCAAAATTGGCCGTTTTACCTTTGTTTCTTGATCCACGCTTATTTGAGTTCTTGGAAAATGGGTTGTAAGGATCTGGTATTTTGATGTTGGGGGACAATACTTTGCAATTTTCTCTTAAACTCATAAGGAAACTTAGAGTATAAACTTTTTGCTTTGTTTTTGTTTCTTCTTGTGGCTGTTCTATGGTTATTTTTGGCTCTTCTTTAGGAATTTCAATAGCTGCTGGTACTGGGGTTTCTACTTGTGCAGGTATTTCCACCTGAAATCCATCAGGAACAAAAGCGCTTGCTTGTGGGTTCAAACTGTAATTAGCAGGTGCCTTAAAACTGAACGGTGTGAATTCCTCGGCCTTGAAATTTCATTGGTGACCATTGGCGTCCTTGGACATTTTTATTATAAGGATCAATGGGATCCTCTTGTTTCGTGAACGTCACAAATCCAAGGATTTTTCAGAATTTTCATATATTTTGAAGCATTTAACACCCTACTTAAAAAGAAATCCCTTTGTTCTTAATTAATTACGGAATTCCAATAGTGGCCAGTTTTCGTCGTCCTTGGCTTTCCTGAGATATAAAATCACTTTGTTCTTCCTTACTTTGAAGCTGCTTTCAGCGGGTTTGATTTCATGGTTTAGCCTGGGGATTGTGAGACGCTTTATTTCAGTGTCAGAATAGTTGTAACTCATCACAAGAGATCTTACTTGAAACTCACAGTGGATTTGGGAAGGATTTATGCTTGTTGGAAATTCTACATATACTTGAACTCTATTATTAGCTTTGTCATCAATATAAGAATAAGCAGTTATAGGGATTATTCTTTGTTGGGAGAGATGTGGCTGATCTGTACCGATTAAAAGAGGGGTGCCTCCTGAGGTAATCCTTCTGTCGTCTGGAAGCTTTGTTTCTTCTGGGACATTGGAGGCATAATATGAGTTTTCGCCTTTAAGATGCATTGACTCGTCTACAAGATTTTCCCTATCGACCATTTCTAGAAATTATAAATCCATATTTCTTACATTAATCAATTTCTATCATAATATTCCTCAATGATTCCTTGATATGATTTGGACGAGGTTTTCTGGCTTCATCAGGTGGCCGAGGTCTTGTTAGCCCACTTGTAATCCATGGATGTAATAAAGCTTCTTCTGGGGTTATTCTTTTATTTGGGTCTCATTCAAAACATTTTTGAAGTAAATCAAGAAATTGGCTATCTTTGGTAATGATAGATTTTGAAATGCTTTTTGACGAAGGATTATACGTTTTTCCTTTAGAGTTTGGAACTAAACGTGGCACATCTCCATCAAAAAAAATTTTTGCTCTTGGAGCTCTTGATAATAGAGTCAAAGGCGGAACACCTAAATATGACATAATTATCTGTAGTTGCTCAACCTCACTTTCTCCAGGAAAAATTGGATTTCCTGTATATAGTTCAGCAAGAACGCAGCCAAAAGATCATATATCTATTTCCATACCATATGGAATTCCTAATATAACTTCTGGAGCGCGATAAAACCTGCTTTGTATATAGGAATAAGCTCTTTCTGACTCAAAACAAGCAGAACCAAAATCTATTACTTTGATTCCTGATTTATTAGCTTGTTTCAAGAGAATATTTTCTGGCTTTAGATCACAATGAATCAGCTTTAATTTTTTTGTGAATTTAAGAGCGATTAGTATTTGTATAGCAAATCTACGGATAAGTCCTAAAGAAAGGCCTTTGAATTGGGTTTGTTTAAGCAAATCATAAAGATTTGAGCTGAGAAGTTCCATTGAGATGCACAAATGGTGTCGAAAAATAAAGTAATCTTTTACATGAATCACATTATTCGAATTATCCTTGTCTTCTTCCATAACTTTTTTCAATACTTTTAGCTCCACCGCTGACTGTGGCAAAAACTGTTTTTTATTTTTAATAATTTTCATTGCTACACTTTCATTATTTTTATGATCAAAACATTCACATACTTGTCCAAATGACCCTTTTCCCAAAACTTTTAAAATTTCATACCTATAAGCCAAATGATCATGCTTATAAAGCAAATAATTCGCTTTTGCATCGTCAAAACCATGATTTGGCCCTTGGTTTTCTACTTTGGCTATTTTTCCTCCTCAATAGTAAATTTCAGAGTACCCAAGAATTTCGCCTATTTCATAGTTTGTAAAATCAGATTTATAATGCTGAATAGCAAAACCTGGTGTGATTGGAAGCTGGGATTTGCTTGATTCTGTAGTATTTTGTGAAGTTTTTCGAATAAATTGGGTTTCTTTAGGTTTTGAAGGAGGCTTAGGCACTCTTGTTGAAGCTGAAGTACTTGAATTTAACGAACTATTTAACGTCACATTCGTCAAATTTAAAGTCGGATTCCCTCGATAAGCTCTTGGGTTTCTATTCCCATTCCCTTTCCCAAAGGAATACAAAGCCATCGATGGTTTCGAAATAATTAAAGTGTTATTTGTAGGATTTCTATCTGAATTTGCCAAAATATTGTTAATTGTAGTAGTGATTGTTGTGTTTAAGTTAACAACTTTTTTCCCTGTTCGCGGCCGAATTCTTATTAAAGTTTTGAGCTCTTCTAATTTGGATCTTGGGGTAGCTCGCTGATTCATTCTAATAAATATGAAAAATTAAATAGAAAATAAGAACAAGGTGACGCAAGCAGTTTCTTTGGGATTTTGATTGTTTAAATAATTTATATGATTTCTGTTTAAATGAAAAAATTTTATTAAATTTATGGTATATGGAAGTAACGAATCATAGCGAATTAGAAAAATATTTAATCAGAACAAAAATAGAAAGAGAAAAACTCAGAAAAATTGCAGACCAATATTATGAGGATTTAAGAAATAGATCAATTGAAAGAAAACACGCAAAAGCTTTATCATGTGATGATGGAGAAATAGCTGGGCCTTCTTTGAGTGGATTTAAAAAATTCAACGCAGAGCTCTCCACACAGCTGAATTGACTGATAAATTCACCTTCAAAAGACCAGAAAAGAGAAAGAAAAGTGTACAGATTTGAAAGAACTCCAAGAGATAGCCCAAAAGAGATCCGTTATAAAATTAACCCAAAAACAGTAGCAATTTATACAAATAAATGACCAGAAATGCATCAGCCTTCTTCAACAAAAGCGTCAAATAATATATCATTATTGACTCGATATAAGAATAGTTCAGTTATTCTTAAGAGTAGACTAATATCTTCTGAAGCTCAAACTCCGAGAAAAAGCAAAAGCCAATTAAGAGGACGGTTTGATATATCAAGACCGAAAATTGATATTAAAGAAATTAATACATAATAAGAAAATTAACTAATAAAAATTTTAACTGAAAATGAAGAACTCAAAAGTCCCACTCACCCACGCACGAGCTTCAACAATGCCAAGTTCTGATATTTGCCCTCCTGTTTTTACTACAATGGGTAAAGACACCTCTCATTGATCATTCTGTAAAGCTGATCGCTTTTCTAAAAATCGCAATACCAAAAATCCAAGTTATTTTATTCTACCATCTACATTAGAGAGAAGAGCCACATCTTTCGGTTATGGAAAGCGGTGGGAGCCTTTAAATCTCAGAGGAAGAGACTCCCCATCTCCAGACACTTATACAATAAATACTTCGTTTAATTTACTTGAAAAGAAAGGATATAGCATGAAAGGAAAAGCAGAGAGTTCAAAATTCAAAATAAGCAATGATCCTGGCCCTGGAGCGTATGATCCTTATAATTTCAGTCCTATAGGGGCTGATGGGCCGAAGTTTTCGTTTCGGCCAAAAATTATAAGGAAAATCAAAAATTTTACACCCGATCCAGGCGCATACACTCCTAGCTTCAAATTAAAGGAAAAAGGAAACTATTCAAGCATTGGATTTGGAAAAGATAAAAGGTATAAAAATTTATCATTTCAAAGAGAAGAAAGCCCTGGGCCCGGCGCATATGATATTCCTGGGACTTTTAATAAGTCTTTATATGATCTCTCCTCTCGCTCCAGAATAATTTCAAGACCTGTAACAAGAACTTAATTCTAATCTCTTTTTTTATATTTTTGGTTAATTTATTATTGTAGTCCAATAGCTTTTATAACTACTCCATTCATAAGCAATGCAAAATAAACCGCAAACTGCCTGCCTTCTCTAAATTTAAAGAAGTTATACATACCAGAGAGCTCTGAGAAGCCAAAAGTCATCCCTTTTACTATTGGTTTGAGGAAGCTTCGAATATTCTCTAATATATGCAAATTATAATCGTCAGGAAGATTTTCATCAGATTCTTTAAAACCATAATAATATAGATCTTCTGTATTTTTTGCCCATGTCTTTCTATCTACGCCTTCAGAATTATCCATATTTCTGAAAATTATTATGAAGAAAACCAATAAATTGATAATTATTTATTATTTATAAGAATAGCAGCATGGAAAATGTTCTCCAGTCAAGAGAAATAGAAGGAATTGCTATTAGAAGAATAGAGCCTGGAGATTATCAGAAAGGAATTATTGAGCTTTTATCAACATTGACTAGGGTTGGAAATCTGACTGAAGAAATATTTTTACAGACACTTAGTTTTATGAATAGCAGACCTAATGAATATATCACAATTGTATTTGAGGATTTAGCTACACAAAAATTAGTAGCTCACGGGACATTGCTAATAGAACAAAAACTCCTCTATGAAGGAGGCAAATGTGGTCACATCGAAGATATTGTAGTCTCAAAAAATTGCCAAGGCAAAGGACTTGGAAAACATTTAGTTAGCATGTTAGTCGACCTAAGCCGAGATCTTGGCTGCTACAAAGTGATATTAGATTGCAAAGAAGACCTCAAAGGATTTTACGAAACCTGTGGACTCGAACAGCGATTTGTCTGCATGGCAAAATATCATTTAAAATAATTATTATTTATACATTTGTAAATTTTAATCTTGTTTTCCAAACTCAACACTTTTCTTGCCAGCTGAATTTGGCTCACTATCATAAATATTTTCAATCCCAGACAACATTACAGTCTGTCCAAGGGCGCTTTTGCTTCTTTTATCCCTAAAATCAAATGACCCAAGCCTATTCATTATCATTTTTTTGACTGCGCTTTGCCTTCTCCCTTTCATAGCAGCCCTACTACTATTGCTTCCATTACTGGAATGTGAAGAATTTTGCCTTATTTCGTCGATTGGGAGAGCTAAAGTTGTATGCTTTTTCTTGTCAGGTTTCAGGATTTTTGCTAAATTTTTATTTATTGCTTTTATTTTTTCTAAAATTGTGAATTCGTCTTTTAGGAAGTGAGCACCGAGGCTTTCGTAAATTCGGGAATTTCTGAGGTAGTCTTGCATCTTTTTCATAGCGGTGTCGGTCATGGAGGAGATTTCGGACGTTTGTTCACGGAAGAGAGGGTTTCTTTGGATTTTTATTTGTGCACGGCTGAAATGAAATTTATTAACAGCCATTCGGTAAGCTGTTAAAAATTTCATTCTTGGCTGCTTTTCTGCCCTCAATTTTGCATATTTCCATCATCTTTGTATCAAAATTACAGCCAAATCAACAAGTTTTTCTTTTATATGCTTCTTATATTTGACTAATGAATAAAATTTAATTTCACCATCAGAAAAAGATGTGAGTTCTCTGACTGCAATAACCAATGAAGATACAAAAAAAGTCCCAAATGTGCATGCTATAACAACTACAGCACGACCCAAATGAGTTTTTGGCACAATATCTCCATATCCAGCAGTTTCTTGAGTAGAGCAGAGTATCCAAAATGCATCTCATATATAATTAAATGAGCTTGTAGGGGTAGTTCTTTCTAAAACATGCAAAATTAGTCCACCCATAATTGTTAAAACAGCAGATGATATTATCATACACCAAAAATAGTTCATCTGCAAATAGCATTTCAATGTAAAAGAAACTGAAGTTTTGGTATTTTGCAAAGAAGAATAAAAATAAGCTTTTGCAGAATTGAATGAGGAGATCTCAAATAAGAGTTTTCCTATATGATAGAGTCGAAGAAATGACAAAACATACATAATATCGGAGACTGAGACAATTGAGTAGGTATTTAATTGGTAAAATTTTTCTTTTCAGTCAATATAAGGAGGAACTAAAAAGCAAGTGGCAAGCATCTCGAAAGACATATATTTCATTAATTTGTAATCGTATTGAATTTTGCTTTTCTTTGTGATTTCTTTATAAGCCTTTTTAATTTCAATAGTGCCTGAGTAATATTTGAATATACAATACATATGTAAACCTGTTAGAATCATAATAAATCATCGAAGAATATTGCAAGAGTTGTTAGTTTTTTGGTGATTGGAATATTCCCCTTCATTCTCAATAAAAGCAAGTAAAATAGTCGAGATCGAAATTATTGCGGAAAAAAATGCGATTTTACGCTGAGATTTTCTAATATTCATAATATCTTTTGTAGGCAAAAATGAACTTAAAGTTGCTGGAAGGCCTCGTTTCTTTTGAGAAGACTGTTTTGCAGGGACTTGTAAAGATGGGATCTCGCCTGGAAAAATTACTTTTCGTCGTTCTTTAGACATTATTATGAATTAATTTTACTCAAATAATATAAAATTGCTAATAGTTTAAATCAAAATCTCCTTAGCGATTTCGATGTTTTTATTGCATTTTATAATTGCAACAATAATAAGAACTCAAAATGGTATGGTCGAATAAAAAAGTTTCAGTTTTTATTATTATTTCTTAAAGGCAATTATTATTTTAAAATAATGAAATATTATAACATTTGAAACAAAAATTTATAATCATATCAAATAATAAATTTTGTTTTAAGATATATCTATATGCAGGCCAAAATTAAAGAAATAAATCCTTTTATTGAAGTAAAAGTTGGATTAAATCTCCAGCAGACTTTCCGCACTGACGAAAATTATTTTCACAATTTTTGACGTCAGCCACCAAGCTTGATACTTCATCACTATGAGCTTGATAATTGCTCATTACAGCTTCCAAGCTTAAATTCGCCCCAGCGCCACAAGTATTCATTATAAAAACAAAGTCAAAAGCAGTTTTTTGGACGCTGCATGAGAAGTTAAGTATGTCTGAAACTTTCTTAAGAGTATTTTCATTTTGGAACCCTGGAGTAGTTAAGTGATAGATATCAAACGCAACAGTCCCTACATCAAGAATTGTGCTGATACATCCCCAAATACTTGCAAAACTTGCTTGGAAACCTTCTATTATTTCTAAGGCAGCACTCAAAGTAATTTTTTCTCTAGACAGAGAAATTAAATCTGATGCCGGCATTCTTATAAGCTGACCGGCATATATTCCACACTCTTTTCAGTTGTCGGAACAGGACAAAGGTTGACTGGCACCAATTGAGAACCCTTCCATGAAAGATTCGGCTGGGGTAGGAGCATTATCTGAAGCAATCACTGATATTAGAAGAAAACTAAAAAGGAGAAACTTTCCTGCCATTTTTATTATATATCATAAATCAACAGAAAAATATATCAATCAATTTTAATATGAAAATTTTATTTGTAATAATGTTCTATTGAGCTATTAACAATTTTTTTGTTGAAATACTTAAAGATATATTTTGTGTTTAAAAGTTAATATTTTTTAGATATTTCAAGAGAATATTCAATTACCTTTGCTTACAGCAGCTTATAGAATTTATCTTACTTTATTGCTTTAGCGTGAAAAATACAATAGCTTTATGAAGATCCCTAAAATCATTGCTAGCAAAGCTGAAGAGAAAGAAATGAATAAAAATATATGGAATTACAATGGCTTATTTTTTCCTCTCTTATACCAACCTAACAGCGTCCCCCTTGTTTACAATGGCGAGCCTATTTTTTTAGCCAGTATGCGAATTATTTTTATTTAAATTTTTAATTAGAAATTTTGGAAAAGATTTCAGTAACTGTATCATTTGCTTGTTTTTGATGCTCAATAACGCCATTGTCTATATCCTGCATTATTTCAATCCATCCACATTTACGCATATCTAAGCATTCAATACCTCTTTTAAGAATTTCTGATTGAAAATCTTTAATTATTGCCTCTTTTCTTGTAACTTCTTGGAGTAATTCTGGTTTTTCCAAAAGTTCAGTTTTGATTTTTTGAAATTTCAGTATAATTTCAACATAGATTTCCTGATATTTAGAGAGCATTTTAAGTAATTCAATGCTATTTTCCTGAAAATGTCTTCGTTTTTTTCGAGGATTTCTGCTTTGTTGAATTAAATCTCTGATTAAATCAAGTGCTTTATTAAAATCATTTAGAGCTTCTGTTTCTTGACCTAAATCATTGGATATACAAGCTCGAGAGCAGAGAGATAGAATATGATAAGAATTAATTGAAATTGCTTTATTTAAGCACTCGATTGCTTCAAGATTTCTACATAGAGCATGCAGAGCGATTCCTTTATAATAGTAAGTGTTTGCTTTTTGATTATAGTGTTTAATTCCTTCGTTAAAACATTCGAGTGCTTCAAGATACCTGTCCAATTTCATAAGTGAAATTCCTTTTAATCTATCTTTTTTTTCATGTTCATCATCACGTTCAAGTCTTTTTGCTTTGTCGAAGTATTTTATTGCTTTAGGATATCTACCATATTCATAAAGAATTTTCCCTTTTTCATTTCATCTAAAATAATAAAATTCACTTGTGATTGTTTTGATGCATCAATCATAGTTTGCAAGCTTTCTATATAAATCATGCAGGGTATATCCTTTTTTAATGTAAGCTGCAATTTCATCAGGATAAGGTGTAAATACTTTGCAATGATACTCTATTGCTTTTAGATTTTTGCCTGATTTTTTAATGAAAACATCTTCACTGTAGAAGCCAATCTCAATAAGAATTTTTTGATTTAATTCAAACTTGTAGTAATTTCTATCAAAATCATCAGCTGCTAATATATAAACTCCACCTTTATTATATGTTCAATGAACTTGCGATCGAAAATAAGAAATTATTGAATTCGCTATTTTTTTTCAAGTATATTCATCTCCAGCATCACTTTCATAAATGCTACCCATATTATTCTCAATTAAATACAACCTTTCTCTTGCATTTGCCAGGATCTTATTCTGCTTAGTTTTAAATTCATAAGGAATTATTGAGAATGAGTCTATATCAATTGAATATGATAAAAGATTTTCGTAATCTAATTCAGATATCAAAATCTTTTCGTTAAATATCATCCCAACGGTCATTCAATCCTCTTTCGGTATATTTGTTAATTTAAATCAGCAGGTTTTATTCAAATCAAATCGATAAGTTTTTTCCCCAAAACAATAGACAGATCCATTGAAATAGACCAATAATGAAAATCGAAAATCATTTTTAGTTGACCACCGAACTCTTAAATTTTTATCAATTATAATAAAGTTTGACAAATCTCCTCTTTCATTTCTACCTCGATTATAGCAGCAGAATCACTCTTTATTTGGTAATTGGGCTGCATGATCAATTTTTTCTTCAAAATCTAATTCTTCGACTTGTTCTCTTTCAGTTTCAGTGTCATAAATAAACAAATAATTTTTGTTTTTGTCTTTGCCAATACTATACAGAGAAGATTGCTGATTGGAAGTATCGATATATTCTTTATAAGATTGAGAAAGTAATTGAACAGAATTATATTTTTCAAATAGGGAGCTTGTTCTAATAAAATCTTGTTCTTTTTCTGGATTATCTGCTCTGCTTATTATTGAAGAAGTTTTGATATTTAGCTCACTCAGTCTTGGTGATGATTCTGAGTTATCAAATGCCACTGCTGAAATTGGATATTTTTCTCTATTATCATCAGACTTTAAAGCAAATAAATCTAATAGAGAGTCTTGCTCAGAAAACTGAGAAATGTTTTCAATTAATTCATAGATTTCTTTTAATTCAGAGTCCAGCTCTCTCAATTTCTTTTCATATATATTTTTGGAATTATAAAGATTTTTCCTGAATTGAACCGAAGTCTTTCTTTTTACTTTCTCTTTCTTGATTCTTTCATTTGTAAGAATTACAAGAAGTGCATCTTTTATTCTATTATGAAACTTGACAAAAACAGAATCAAAGGTATGAGTTCTATTTGGCAAGTCAAGATGCTCTTCAAGATGATTTTCACAAAAGAATGTTTTAATATACAAACAATTGCATACATATTGAGCATCATTCTCACAACTTGATTTGAAGCATCTATAATTCATATTTATTGGAAATACTTAGTTAAGAATTTAAAATTTCATTTCAAAAGGGGCTAACTTACCTTGAAAAAAAAATTCTATTTGTGTTCTGTCTTAATTTTACAGAGGAATGAAATAAAATTGTTTAATAGATTAAAAATATAATGTAGACAAAATTATAAGCTAAAGAGACTATCAAGCCAAAATGAAATCGATGCTGCAATAGAAATGTAATTTATTAACTTATAGCTTGATTTAATTTTCTGAATTACCATGTACATGTTTATATCTGATTCAGGCTAAAGGTTATAAGTAATAGTTAGTTATTTAATTAAATTCTTTATCAGAGATCTTCGACCAGAATTCAGTAATTATATCTTTAGTTTGATTTTTATGATCTATAGCATCTTTTTCTATATTTGGAAGTAATTCGATTCATTCATATTTACGCATATTCAGGCAGTCAATGGTTCTTTTAAGAATTTCTGACTGTTGTTTTTTAATTATTGTCTTTTCTTCTTCAATTTCTTTGAGCAATTCTGGATGATCTTGAAGTGCCTTTTTGAGTTTATTAAAATTCTTTTTAAATTCCACAAAAATTCTCTGAAATTCAATGAGCTTTTTAAATAATTCAAATTTTTCATGTGTATTATTATCGTTTCATTGATTTTTTACTCTATTGAATTCTTTTAGGGCCTCTGTTTCTTGTTCCAGATCATTGAGTAGACGAGCGCGAGAGCAAATAGATAAAAAATGATAAGGGCAATTTTTCATTGCAATCTCAAAGCATTCAAGGGCTTCTTGGAATCTTTCTAACTCATTAAGAGCAACCCCTTTATAAAAATAGGCATCATGATTATTATGATCATATTTTATTGCTTCGTCAAAAAATTCTAGTGCTTCAAGATGTCTATTCAAACGATTAAGTACGATTCCTTTTAAACTGTAAACATCTGCATTATCTTTATAACTTTGAAGCTCAATTGCTATGTCATAGCATTCTAGAGCTTGGAAATATCTGCCCAATTCATAAAGATGCCTTCCTTTGTCACAGTGACTTTTACAAGTACCTTTATGTTTAATTGATTTGCTGGAATTATCGATATTTCAAATTTCTCAGCCTAATTCATCTAAACTATGCCCTTTTTTAATGTAAGCTGCAGCTTCATCAGGATAAATTTTGATTTTGCTATAGCACTCTATTTCTTCAAGATTTTTATCTGATCTTCTAATACCCACATTCTCATAGAAGAATAAAGTTTGAATAAGAGTTTTTCGATTTAAATCAAACTTGTAATAACTTCTTTCAGTACCACTAATGGATGAGATGTAAATTGCTTCTTTATTATATGTTCAATAAACTTGACTACCAAAATCACCAATCAATGATGTGGCTATCATTTTCCACTTGTATTCATTCCCAACTTCGCTTTCATAGATATTTCCTATGCCATCAATCAAATACAATGTCTCTTCTGAATTTATCAGAATCTTTCTTTTCTCTTTGTTAAATTCAAAAGGGATTATCGAAAAAGAGTCGATTTCAATTGAATATGATAAAAGATTTGAACGACCTCATTCAGTAGCCAAAATCTCATTTTTGAAAGTTATAAAATTGGCTGGTTTATATTTTTTTGATCCAATGCTGAGCCTAAATCAGTAATTTTTATTTAAATCAAATCTGTAAGATTTTTTACCAAAGCAGTAGACAAACCCATTGAAGTAAACTAATAGTGAAAAATGAAAATCATTTTCAGTTGACCATCGAGTTCTCAAATCCTTATCAATTATTGTAAAAATTGATGGGAGATTGTCAGATGGTGTTCCTTTAGTATATAAGAGTCACTCATTATTTGGCAATTGAGCAACATAATTAATTCTTCACTTATAATCTCTATCTAATTCTTTTAATTGCTCTCTTTCTGTTTCTGTATCATAAATAAGAAAATTGCATTTGAAATGATTACTGCATATGCCAGAAAGAGATGTATGCTGGCGATAGGTATTGATATACTCTTGATAAGCTTGAGCAATTGATGGATCAAAAGTATATTTTTCGTACATGGAGCAAGTTTTACGAAAATCTTGTTCTGCTTCTGAATTATTTGGTGTGCTTAATAGGGAGCCACTTTTATTTTTTAGCTCGTTGAGTGCAAGCAATAACTCAGAGGTATCATAAGTTTCTGCTGAAACTGTATTTTTCGCTCTATTTGCATCAATCTGCAAAGAAAGAAGATCCAAAAGAGAATCTTCTTCTTGTTCTGAAATTTGAGAAATCTTTTCAATTGAATCGTTAATTCTTTTTAATTCAGAATTCAGCTCTCTTAATTTCTCTTCATATGTATTTTGAAAATTGCAAAAATTTGCCCCAGAAAGATTCGAAATAAATCTCTTAGTACTCTGATTTTTGGTCTTTTCTTTTTCAAGAAATCGAAGAAGTGCATTTTTAATTCCGCTACAATATTTCACGAAAATAGAATTAAGGATATGGGTTCTATTGGGCAACTTGAGATGCTTTTTGAGATGAAATTCACAAAAGAAAGTGTTAGTATGCAAGCAGCTGCATACGAATTGAACATCGTCTTGGCAGCCTTCTTCGAAGCATCTATAATTCATATTATAGATTGAGGGGCTATAGGGTAGAAAAATTTTAATTTTATTCCAAAAAGAATAATTTCAACTGAATGAAATTCAAAAATATCAGAACTTAAAAGATTTTCATTATTTAGCTCTTTTGAAGCTTATAAAATTTATTTGGAATTATTATTTAACGAATAAAGGCAAATAATAGGCAAAAAGATTTAGTTATTTTCTTTAAAGCTCATTAATCAGAATCTTAAAGAAAATTCATTAGCTACATTATTTGCTTGTATTTAATATTCTATAGTGTCTTTTCTTATATTCTGCATTATCTCAATTCATCCATAAATAGCTATAATTATTTATTGTGAAGATGATTAATAAAATTATCGATTTAATTACAATAATAGAGCTTCTTTATCACAAAGTATGAGTTGAGTTGATTTGTCTATTGATTTGATTATATTTATAAACCTAGATTCAATTTTTATTAAAGATAGCAAATTAGTTTAAAGTTATACTTACTAAGTTATTTTTATTTAAAATCTTCATGCGAAATTTTCGTCCAGGTTTCAGTCATTGCATCATGCACTTGTTTTTGATGTTCCATAACACAGCTTTCCACATCCTTCATTATTTCGATCCATCTACATCTCTTCATGCCTAGGCATTCAATACCTCTTTTAAGAATTTCTGATTGATGCTCTTTATTTATCGCCTCTTCTTTTTCAACTTCTTTATGCAATTCTGGTTTATTTCGAAGCTCATTTTTGAGTTTCTTAAATTCCTCCCTAAATTCAACATAGTTTCTCTGATATTCAGTGAGCTTTTCAAGCAATTCAATGGTATCTTCATCAAAATATACATGTATTTTTGAAGAATCCCTGCTTAGTTGAGTTAGTTCTCTAACTAAATCAAGTGCTTTTTTAAAATCTTTGAGGGCGTCCATTTCTTGATCCATATCATTGAATAGACGAGCACGACCACAAAAAGATAAAAAATAATAAGGTTTGAGTTCAATTACTTTATTATAGCTTTCACACGATTCAAGATTTCTCCGTAAAGCATGGAGTGCAATTCCTTTATGATAGTAAGCTTTTTTACCATTGTGCTTTATTGCTTCATCAAAACATAGAAGTGCTTCAAGATTTCTGTCTAGTTTATTAAGCACAATCCCTTTTCATAGACAAGCTCGTGTTGTATCAAAAAAATTTCCATACTTAATAGCTCAATCAAAGGAGCTTAATGCTTTTTCATATCTGCCCAACTTATAAAGAGCTTTTCCTTTACAACATAAATCTTCATAATATTCAGAACCACTATCGGTAGATTTGTCATACCAATCAATATCTGATATATTAGTGAATAACTCTTTCAGTGTATATCCATTTTTAAAGTAAGTTGTTGCTTCGTGAGAATTAAAACTAAGGGATCCCCAATAGCTTTCTAATTTTTCATGATTTTTGATTGATCTTCTGATATATGCATTTTGATTATAGAAACCATTTTCAATAAAAGTTTTTTGATTTAAATCGAATTTGTAGTAGCTGCGACGCTGTTTATTAATGGTTGAGACATAAATTCCGCCTTTATTATATGTCCAATAAGTTTGAGGGTTAAAATAAGGGATATTTGAATTTGCTATTTTCTTCCAAGTGTATTCATCTCAAGGATCACTCTCAAAAATGTTTTTCTGATAAGAATCAAATAAATATAATCTCTCTTCTGCATTTATCAGGATATTTTTTGTAGATATTAGAAAATTATAAGGAATTAATGAGAAAGAGTCTATATCAATTGAATATGATAAAAGACTTTTAGAGCATCCAGAAATTAAAATCTTCTTGTTAAACACCATAACAAAATACATTTCATACTTTTGGTTCATAGTTGCTAATTTAAATCAGCAATTTTTAGCCAAATCAAATCTATAATTTTGGTTTCCAAAGCAATATACATTTCCTCCAAAATAGACTAATAATGAGAAGCAAAATTTATTTTTTGTTGACCATCGAACTCTTAAATTTTTATCAATTATGCTGAAGGTTGAAAAATCCCTCCTTGAATTTTGAAGAGATAAATTTCAACAGCAGAATCATTCTCTATTTGGCAATGGAGCTAAGCAGCTAATTTTTCCTTGAAAATCTAATTCTTCTAATTGCTCTTTTTCGTTTTCAGTGTCGTAAATGAACAAACAATATTTCTTATTATCTTTATTTATGCTGTATAGAGAGGTTTGCTGATGATAATTTTCAATATATTCTTGATAAACTTGGGTAAAAACTGGGTCAGAAGTATACTTTTCATACAGGGAGCAAGTTTTCCTAAAATCTTGTTCAGCTTCTGGATTATTTGCACTATTTAATATCAAAGAGCTTTTGGTTTTTAATTTGCTTAATTCAGAGCTATCATATGTTTCTGATAAAAAATTATTTTTTTCTCTTTTGGCATCAAGTAAATTCAAAAAAAAGTCTTCTTGTTTTAAATCTTCCAAAATTTTTTCAATTAAATCATTCATTTCTTTTAATTCAAAATCAAGCTCTCTCAATTTCTTTTCATATATATCTTTGAAATTATAAAGATTTTTCCTAAATTGCACCGAAATCTTTCTTTTTACCTTCACTTTTTTGACCCTTTCGTTTGTAAGAAATACAAGAAGCATGTCTTTAATTTTATCTCGAAGATGGATAAAAGTAGAATCAAGGGTATGATTTCTATTAGGCAACTTAAGATGCTCTTCGAGATGGTCTTCACAAAAATATGTTTTAATAGACAAGCATCTGCATATGTATTGAACGTCGTTCTCACAACTTGCTTTGAAGCATCTATAACTCATATTTATCAAAATAGATTAGCAAATAAATTAAAATTACAATTAAAAAGGGGTTTAGTTATTTTATTTAAAACTCTTAATCAGAAATCTTCTGTCAAAATTTAGTAATTACATCATTTGTTTGCTTTTGGAGTTTCAGTGCATCTTTTTCTATATCTTGTGCTATTTCGATTCATCATTCATATTTACTTATAGTCAGACAATCAATAGTTCTTTTAAGAATTTCTGATTGCTGATCTTTAATCATTGTCTTCTCTTCTTCAACTTCTTTGAGCAGTTCTGGATAGCATAGAAGCGCATTTTTTAGTTTCTGAAAATTCTCTTTAAATTCAACAAAACTTGCCTGAAACTCAGAGAGAACTTTAACGATTTCATTGCTGCCTTTGTTAAGATTTTTATTTTGGCTTAAACAAGTTTTAATCAAATCTCCTGCTTTATTAAAATCCTGAAGGGCTTCTGTTTCTTGTTCTAGATTATTGAATAAATGAGCACGATTGAAAAGCGATAGAAAATGGCAAGAATTGATTTTGATTGCTTTATTATAGCACTCAATAGCTTCCTGAGTTTCTCCTAAGGCATAAAGACTTACCCCTTTATAAAAATAAGTATCTGCATTTTTATCATTATATTTTATCGCTTTGTCAAAAAATTTTATGGCTCGATCATGTAGACCGTAATCGATTCATAAAAGTTCTAAACCTAAATCAGTAAGACTATATCCATTTTTAATAAAAGCTGCAGCATCCTTAGGATAAAGCTTCAGAGTTTTACAATAGCCCTCTATTTCTTCAAGATTTTTATTTGATCTCCTAATAACTATATTGCCAGCAAAGAAATGAGTCTGGATAAGAATTTTTTTATTTAAATCAAATTTATAGTGACTTCGATAACTACCAGCAATAGTTAAGATGTAAATTGCGCCTTTATTATATATTGAAAAAATTTGTGAATAAAAGCTATCAATTTTTGAATTGGCTATCTTATTCCAAACAAAAACATGTCTATCTCCACTTTCATATATATTTCCTCTACAATCAATCAAATACAATCTATCTTCTGCATTTATCAGGATCTTTCTTTTCCCTTTTGTATAATGATAATGATTTATTACCGAATAAGCGTCGATATCAATTGAATATAATAAAAGATTTTTTTCATCATCACATGTAGAAAATAAAATTTTTCTGTTAAATATTATGCCATAAGTTGGATTATAAAATGCTTTTGGTATAGTGGTTAACTTGAATCAGCCATTATTTTTCATATCAAATCTATAAGCTTTTTCACCAAAGCAATAGACAGATTCTTCGAAATAAAATAATAACGAGAAGCAAAAATCATTTCTAGATGATCATCTGATTCTTAAATTTTTATCAATTATTGCAAATGTTGATAAAGTAATTATAGGTGGAATTTTACGAGAAAATATGAATCACTCGTAATTTGGCAATTGAGCTACATGATCAATATCTCCATTAAAATGCAATTCTTTTACTTGTTCTCTTTCAGTTTCGGCGTCATAAATAAATAAGCAATTTTTGTATTCTTTTCTACCCAGACCATAAAGAGAAGTTTGGTGATGATAATTTTTTACATATTCTTGATATGCTTTAGCAAGTGATGGATCAGAAGTATGAATTGCGTACAGGGAGCAAGTTTCCCTGAAATCTTCTTCTGCTTCTGGATTATTTGGCTTTTTTAATATTGAATTGCTTTTTGTTTTTAACTCGTTAATTCCATGCACTATCTCAGAAGTATCATATATTTCTGCTGGTATTGTATTTTTTTCTCCGTTTGTATCAATCTGCAAGGCAAGCAGATTTAAAAGAGAATCTTCTTCTTGATCGGAAATTTTTTCAATTAAATCATTTATTCTTTTCAATTGAGAGTCCACCTCTTGTAATTTCTTTTCATATATATTTTTGAAATTATAAAGATTTTTCCCTAAATGATCTGAAGTAATTTTCTCAATATTTTGATTCCTAGCCTTTTCCTCAAAGAGATATTTTAGAATTACATCTTTTATTCCACCACAATACTTCACGAAAATAGAATCAAGAGTATGGGTTTTATTAGACAACTTGAGATGCTTTTCGAGATGAAGTTCACAAAAGAAAGTATTATTAGGCAAGCATTTGCATACATATTGAACGTAATTTTCGCAACCTTCTTCGAAGCATTTATAACTCATATTTATAGAATCATATAGCATAGCAAAGAAATCTCTATTAAAAGTCGAAATTATTAATAGCTTATGAATATGAAAATAGATCAAATTGTAGACTAGAAAGAACATCAAGCACAAATTAATCTAAATATCTCTGAATTAGTTGCAATAGGAACAAAGATAAATCTGTCAGAAGTTTGCATTTTCTGCTAAATAAATTTTAAACAGTAATTAAATTATTTATATAATGATTGAGTTTTTATCTCATCTTATCAGAAATTTTCGACTCGAATTCAATAATTACATCATTTACTTGTTTTTGATGCTCTATAAAGTCTTTATCTATATCCTTGATAATTTCGATCCAGCCATATTTGCACATACTCAGGCAACCTATAGTTCTTTTAAGAATCTCTGATTGCTCTATTTTATTTTTTGCCTCTTCCTCCTCAATTTCTTTTAGCAATTCTGAATTTTCTTGAAGATTTTTCTTGAGTTTCTGAAATTTCTCTTTAAACTCAACAAAACTTTCCTGAAATTCAGAGAGCTTGTCAATCAATTCAATGGTATTTTTATCAACATATATATCTTCTATTGAAAATCGTTTTCTTTCATTTTTTATTTTTTTCACAGAAATATGTGCATCAATTAAATCTTGAGAAGCTTCTGTTTCTCGTCCAAGATCATTGAATAGACGAGCACGGCAGCATCATGAAAGAAAATGACAAGGACAGATTTCAATAGATTTATTAAAGCACTCAAGTGATTCACAATAATCTTCTGTTTCATAAAGAGCAACACCTTTATGATAGTAAATATCTGCATTTTTATCGTTATATTCTAATGCTTCGTTAAAATAAAATTCTGCATCAAAATATTCGCCCAAACTATTAAATGCCATTCCTTTTGATTTTAAATATTTTCATATGAAATCTTCATTATCTTTATCCTGCATATAAATGTTCACTTTTTCATAATAATATTTTGCTTGATGATATCTGCCCAATTTATAAAGACCTTTACCTATATCATAGTAGTGCCTATTTTCAGCAAAAGGATTAAATTGCTGGCTGTTCTCATCAATTCATCAAAGTTTTGAACCTAAATCTCGTAAACTATGCCCTTTTTTAAGATATCCAGCAACTTCATCAGGATAAAGCTTTAGAGTTTTGCAATAGCACTCTTCAAGGTTTTTACCTGACCTTCTAATAACTACATAATCTTTGTAGAAATCAGTCTCAATAAGCATTTTTCGATTTAAATCGAGCCTGCAATAAAGTCTACTATCATCACGAATTGATGACATATAAATTCAACCTTTATTATATACTCAATAAATTTGTGACCCAAAATCTCAAATTACTGAATTGGCTATCTTTTTCCAAGTGTATTCATCTCCAGCATCGCTTTCATGGATATTTCCATTTCAGAACTCAATCATATACAGCCTATCCTCTGCATTGATTATAACCTTTCTTTTATTTTTTGTAAATTTACAAGGAATTATTGAGAAAGTGTCAGTATCAATGGAATATAAAAAAAGATCTTTATTATCTCAATCACAAATCAAAATGTTCCTGTTATAGATTACGCCATTGTTTCCATAAAAGTGTGCAATGGATATAGTAGCTAGCCTGAATCAGCCATAATTTTTCAAATCAAATCTATAAGCTTGTTCATCAAAGCAATAGACAGATTCTTCGAAATAAAGAAATAAAGAAAAACCAAAATCATTCTGAGTTGATCATCGAACATTCAAATTTTTATCAATTATTGCAAAGGTTGATAAAGCAATCATAGGTGGAATCTTAGCAGAGCATATGAATCACTCTCTATTTGGCAATTGAGCTGCATAATTAATGATTCGATCAAAATCTATATATTCTATTTGCTCTTTTTCAGTTTCAGTGTCATAAATAAATAAGCAATTTTGGGATAAATATTGGCCTATGCTGTGAAGAGATGTATGTTGATGATAAGTATTGACATATTTTTGATATGCTTTGGCAAATGATGGATCAGAAGTATATTTTTCATATTCAGAACAGGTCCTCCTAAAATCTTCTTCTGATTTTGGATTATTTGGCTTGTTTAATATTGATTTTTTTTTGGTTTTTAACTCATTAATTGCAATTAAGAGCTCAGAACTATCATAAACTTCTACAGGGATTGTATCTCTTTTATTTTCATCAAGCAGTAAAGCAAATAATTTTGAAAGAGAGCTTTCTTTTTCTGAAAATTGAGAAATTTTTTCAATTAAACCATAAATTTCTTTTAATTCAGAATCCAGCTCATTTAATTTCTCTTCATATATATTTTTGAGGTCGTAAAGATTTTTCCTAAAATGAACCAAGGTCTTTCTCTTTGCCTTCTCTTTCATAGTCCTTTCGTTTGCAAGAAATTCAAGAATTGCATCTTTAATTTTATCTCGAAATTTCACTGATATAGAATCAAGGATATGGGCTCTATCGGTATCGCAATGCTTTTCGAGATGGAGGTAACAAAAGACTGTTTTAGTAGTCATGCATCCGCATACATATTGAGCATCACGCTTACAATCATCTACGAAGCATCTATAATTCATATTTATAAACTCATTGCATGAAGCAGAATTTGTTTTTCAGTGCAAACGTTAATTGAATCAAAGATGATCGCACATTAAAAGATTTCCAAAGAATGAGAGAGATTAATAAGATTATTATTCCAATAATAGCTTTATATTTAATGGTAACAAATTTCAGCAAAAATAAAGCTTCTCCAATGGCTTCTTTAAAGAAAAACAAGCAACTTGTATTGAAAAATGCAAAATTCAGTTTTTATAGCATTCTTAAGCCTACCATCAATGTCAAGAAATTTATTGCAGAAAATATTGCAAAAGAAACCCTCAAATGAAAGAACTTTGATTTTCTTGTGTCAAGCTATTTCAATAAAATAAATTTTGCAAATGAACTAGAGATCATTATACTTCTAGCTTCTCAAAAAAATAATGATTTGGAAGAGAATCTATGTGAAATTATTAAATTATCAAGATTGTCGGATTCCATAAGCTTAGCAGCCTGTAATGCAATTTTCATATTGAACCGAATAGATTTTGAGTTCAGAAACTTAGATTTCAGTGGAATCAAAATTCCAGGAGCAAATTTATCAGAATGTATATTTTCCAACGTTAACTTTGAAGGCAGCGATCTTTCAGGAGTAAACTTTACCAAATCAAAACTATACAATTGCAATTTTAGATACTGTAACTTGAAAGATGCCTTATTCAGCGATTTTATAATATTCGGAGAGCATGGAGATTCGATCAACTGTGTAAAAATTTCAAAAGATGGAAAACTTTTGCTTACTTGCGGATATGTAGACAACAGACTATGAGATATAAGCAGCAAAACCCTGCTTAGTTCGATAGATATTAATATGATTAGCTCCAATCTAGAATTTTCTCCATGTGGAGATTTTATTGCTGGTTGACATTGATTAAATGCCTTCTATATATATGATATTAAGTCAAGAAAAATACAAAATTGTTGCCCTGTGCATGGTGCATCTTTTTCCCCATGCGGAAAATATATAGGCCTAATTCGTGATAATTCTATACAAATATATCATACATTATCTTTCACAAATTACAAATCATGAGAAATTCAGGATCCTAACAGCCTTATTTTCACTAAATGTGGGCAGTTTGTTATATTTGCTGCAGAAGGATTGTGAATAAAGCAGCTATCGCTTATAGATGGAACCATAGAAGATATTTACAAATGTAAAAACTCGTTAGGTGGTTATATCTATCTTTATGTCTCTCCAAGTTATAAGCATTTATGCTGGGGAGAAGATGATGCTATGTTTCAAATTATGAATCTTCAAACAAAAGATCTATTATTTTCAATAAAACTATCTTATTTTAATAATGTATCACTTTCGTGGTCACCTAATGAAGATAAAATAGCTCTTGCAGATATAAGAGGAGTTCTTTTATTTGATATTGAGAAACAAGAGATAATTGCCCAAATAAGAGAACGGTATAATATGATAAATTCAGTGTGCTTTGTATCCTCTGGAAGATATGCAGCTATTGGGTGCAATAACGGATTAATTAAATTGTGATCTTTAGAAACACAAAAATTGCAAAAAAAGATTATTCAATTTGAGGATTCAGTAGTTTATGCATTTTTTTTTGGAAATTATTTGTATAGCGTAACTAATAATTGCCAAATTGATCGGTATGATATTATTAATCACCATTCGGAAAATTTAATTAAAAATGACATAGATGTAAGTTGAATACGAAGAGTAAGATTCACAAAACATGGGAAATTATGTGCAGCAAATCCTTGTGCAAATTCAATTGTCTGTTGAGATCTAGAGGCAAAAAATATATATCTAACAATTAAATGCCCTGATGTAATTGATGAAATATCTACATTTGAATTTTCTGGATCAAATAAATATTTATACTATTTAGAAGATGGTATAAGAATGAATATATGAAGTCTTGAAGAGAAAAGGTTAATATTGAAATTTGAGTGCCATGGAAATATTTTAACAAGTTCGTCAAATGATAAATATTTAGCAGTAGGAAAATCAAATGAAATTTGCATATGAAAATATAATAATGATTATAAAAAGCGTTTTAGCTGTAATTCTCTGGCGGAAGTTTGAGCAATAAAATTTTCCAAGTGCAACAAATTTTTATATTCTGGAGGTGAGTATGGAAAATTTTGAATGTGGGATTTTAAAAAAGAAAAAGCAATAAGAAAATTTGAATTGAATGGTCCTTGGCCTTATTATTATGATTTTACATGGATGGCTATTTCTTCAAAGATTTTTTTTGCGAAGTTAGGGACAAAAGTGGTGCTATGAAGCATTGAAAGTGCAGAAAAAATTAAAGAATTTGATTTTCAAGGTGATGATTACTGCTACAATGCAGAGATGATATTTGCTTTAACAGATTCTGGAGAATGAATTGCTTCGGTAGGAATTCATAAAACTTTAAATATACGAAAAATTGTTTAAGAACTAACGAACTTGAATTATTTGCTTTTTGTAAAAATAAATCTTTTAATTCTAGTATATAAATTCTTTATAAAAAGGTTTTTATGATTATTATTCAATTATTTATTATTAAAATTATTCCAAATTTATAAATATGAATTATAGATGCTTTGAAGAAGACTGCTCATGCGAAGTCCAATATATATGCGAATGCTTGCCTGCTAAAACATTCTCTTGTGAACATCATTTCGAAAAACATCTCAAGCTACCCAACAGAACTCATGCCTTTGATTCTGTTTCTATAGGAATTAAAGCTTCACTTCTTGAATTTCTTACAAAAAAAAAGTCGCAAAAAGAGAAGAAGATTTTAATGATGGCTAGTCCTTGTTTAAAAAATAAATATATAAAGAAGCTAAGAAAAAAGAACTCTGACTTAATAGAAATTAGTGGCTTAATAGAAAAAATCTCTAAAATTTCAAAACCAGAAAAAGCCCCCATTTTTAATTTATTGGCTTTACAGCCTGATCTTAATAGAAAACGAAACAAAATCCCAGCAGAAGCATCTGTGTTATCTTTAAAACTAAATGAGTTAAGCTCCTCTATTTTTAGTGCTCCAAATAACTCACAAACAGAGCAAGATTTCAGAAAAACTTGTTCTCTGTATAAAAATTACACTTCTCTTAAAGATTATCAAAATTATATCGATAATTATCATCAGCATACGTCGCTTTATGGCATAAGTGGAATTGATAATAAATCTTGTTTATTTATTTATGATACTGAAAGTGAAAGAGAAAAAGTAAAAGAATTAGAAACTAAAAGAAAAATTAGTTATATTATTAAGCTGCCAAATGGAGAGTTATGTGGGTCTGATCAATGAAATGGTTTGTACAGTTTAACTATAATTGATAAAAATTATAAAGTCAGATGGTCAACTGAAAGAAATTTTACGTTTTGAATAGCAGTCTATTCAAATGGATCTATCTATTACTTTGGGGAGAAATCTTACAGATTTGATTTGAATAAAAAATTCTGATTTAAATTATCTTGCAAATCGCAAGCATCTGAAATGCCCAATGGGGTAACATTTAATGAGAAAATTTTGATTTGTGGATGGGGAAATAAAAATCTTTTATTATATTCAATTGATATTGATTCTTTTTCAATAATCCCTTATTGTTTTTCGAAAAAAGGGAAGATTTTGATAAACACAGAAAAAAGGCTGTATTTAATTGAATCCAAAAACAAAAATGTCTATGAAAGCGAGATTGGAGATGAGTATGCTTGGAAAAAAATAGCACGTTCAATTATTGATTATGGTCGTATGGACCCTGATTATAGTTCACAAGTGTGTTGATCATATAATAAAAATGCAATTTACATATCAATTATTCTAGGCTCCAAGAGAAATTATTACAAGTTTGATTTGTATCAATGCAAAATTTTTGAAATTGGTTATTATAGTAAAAAATGAATTATTAGAAAATCTGATAACGATCCATGAAGGACAGAGTGCTATCGCCAATCTCAGATGCTTTATCCTGATGATGTTGCAGCTTATATTGATAAAGGAAATAGTATGTGTGATTTAGCTGAAAATCTTAAAACAATTGACAAGTGCAACAAAAATATCCAACGTTTACCTAATTACAGTACAAATTACCTTACAAAAATGAATGCTCTTGATAATTTGGGCATGCATGAAGAAGTAAAAAAAACTGTTTCTGATCTTCTGAATTCACTTGATGATTTGCCTCAAAGGAGAAAATTTGAGACAAATGAGTGATATTATAAACCAATTGAACTCGATCCTTTTTATTTTCTCTCATTTTGTAGTCATACTCGTATATTCAATGAGAAAGGATGAGAAGCAGAAAATCTCAAGGATTTTAAAGAAGCTCTTAATGCTTTGAGAGATATGTTTAAAAAAAGGCAACATCTAGGGAGAGTAGATGTATATTTTGACCATGATTGCATTGAACTGTTTGAGAAGCTCTATAAATTTGAGGAAAGTGCTGTTGAGATTAAAGAGAATTTACAAAAAATCAAAAATTATTTTCTAAATAATCAAGAATTGTTAAAAAAAATTGAGATGGAAGAAGCAAAAATTAAAAAACAGCAAGCAGAAATTCTCAAAAATATTATTAATTGTCTGAGTTTTCGAAAAAGTAGATGAATTGAGAGAATGCAGGATATAGAAAATGATATTATAAAGCACCAAAAGCAAGCACATGATGTGATTAATGAATATGAGTCAAAAATATCTTCTGAAGATCTTTAAATAAAAACAGAATCATATAATTAATCTTCATATTCTCTTTTTTCAAATGAACAGGAAAATTTATATTCTGAGAGTTTGTGCACAAAAAGAGGATATTTTTCATTGTTAAAATAAAAACTAACATTTATTTTAAAACCATAGTATGAATTTATAGAAAGATTAACAGTTACAGGTGGCTTGGCTCCAAATTAATAAAATATAATAGTCTTTCAGCCTGACTTCTTATAGTAGTCGTTAAAAATCGACACTATAAATAATATGGACGAAGAAACAAAGAGTAGCCTTTAACAGATGATAATCAGGAGGCAAAATACGAATTCTTAAAGGGCGGGGAGTGAGTAAAATATTTAATATTAAATTATTAAAATGAGATTTGTTCAAAAATGCATTAAAACTAAGCTATTTTGAAGAATTGTGAATAATAAAAACTATTTTGAAAAAACCATTTTGTCCATGAATTATCAAAATTTTAAATTTTTCTATTATATCAAAGAGGTTTATAAGATTATTATATGACTAAGACTTTTATTTCAACTCTTCAGCAGAGATCTTTGACCAAAATTCATTAATCGCATCATGTGCTTGTTTTTGATTCTCTATAATGCCTTTTTCTATATCATTTATTATTTCAATTCATCCATATTTTCGCATACCCAAACAATCAATTATATTTTTGAGAATTACTGATTGCTGTTTTTTAATTCCTGCCTGCTTCTCCTCAACCTCTTTAAACAATTCTGAATTATTTGGAAAATTATTTCTGATTTTCTGAAGTTCCTTTTTAAACTCAACAGCACTTTTCTCAAATTTATAGAGCTTTTTAAGTAGTTCTACACTATCTTCATTAAAATATAAATCTACTCTTCTAGGGTGATCTTTTTTTTTATATATATTTCTCAAATCATCATGAGCTTTTTTAAAATCCTTGAGAGCTTCTATTTCTCGTCCCATCTCATTTAATACACAAGCACGTCCACAAAAAGCAAGAAAATAATTAGAATTTTTTTCAATTGTTTTATTATAACACTCAATCGCATCATGATTTTTCCCTAACGCATGATAAGCAACCCCTTTTTGATAGCAAATATCATCATCATCATCCTCAATTTTTGTAAAGCATTCCAGTATTTCAAGATACCTATGCAATTTATTAAGCGCATTTCCTTTTATAATATAAGTTTCTATTTCAGAATTAAGTTTAATTGCTTTATCACAGTATTTTATAGCTTTTTCATAATTCCCTAATTCATAAAGAGCTTCTCCTTTATTTTGGTAATGATCACTATAATAAGGTTCAGATATAATTTTATTGGTGCATCTATCAATTGTTCTAAGATTACCCACTAAATTACGCATAGTATTTCCCTTTTTAATATAAGCTGCAATTTCATAAGGATAAAGCATTAGAGACTGCTTATAGCACTCTATTGATTCAAAATTTTTATCTGATCTTCTGATAGTTCATTTTTTACTGAAATAACCGATTTCAAAAATTTTGCGTTGATTTAAATCAAACTTGTAATAATTTCTTTTGGAGTCTTTAATAATTGATATGTAAATTGCGTTTTTATTATATGAATAATACACTTGAGCAGAAGAAAAATAAAAATTAATAGCTGAAATAGCTATTTTTTCCCAAGTATACTCATCTTCAATCCCACTTTCATGGACATTTCTCATCCCAGACTCAATTAAATACAGTCTTTCTTCTGCATTTACCAAAATCTTGGCTTTTTTCTCAAAGTAATAAGGGATTTTTGAGGAAGAATCAATATCAATTGAATATAATAAAATTTTTTTATGATTTCGTCCAGAAATCAAAATCTTCCCATTGAATATTATCCCATTGGAAATTTCATATGTTTGTGGCTTACAAGCCAATTTAAATCAGAAATTTTTATTCAAATCAAATCTAACAGCTTGCTTACCAAAACAATAAATAGATCCATTTAAATAGACTGCCATAGAAACCTTAAGCTTTTTTTCAATTGACCATTGGATTCTATGAGTTTTATCAATTAGAGTAAAGTTGAAGTTTTATCGTATAAGTAGGAGCAGCATAATAGCTCTCCACGAGGTAGCTTGATAACACAGTCAAAATTTACCGTAATTTCCAAATCTTCCACTTGCTCTTTTTCAGTTTCAGTGTCATAGATAAATAGTCAATATTTTTTATTGTATTTACCTATTCCATAAAGAGACGTATGTTTTCGATAATTATCAACATATTCTTGATAATCTTTCAGAGAAGTATAAGTCTCATATAGAGAGCAAGTTTTTCTGAAATCTTGTTCTGTCTTTGAATTGTTTGGGATATTTAAAATGGAAAAACTTTTGGATTTTAACTCACTGGGTTTAAATGATATGTCAGGGCTATCAAATGTTTCTGCTGAAATATTTTCTCTTGTTCTATTAGAATCAGATAATAATTTAAAAAGGGGCTTCTTCTTGTCTTGATATTTGAGAAAATTTTTCGATTAAACCACTAATTTCTTTTAATTCTGAATTAAATTTTTCTAGCTTCTCTTTATCTGGATTTTCTGAATTGCAAGTATTTTGTCTAAAATTAGCTGAAGTCATCTTTCTCATCTTCTTCTCAATTCTGGACTTTTCTTTTGTGAGAAATCTAATAAGTGAAGCGTTATTTTCTATGGCAATAGAATCGAAGATATGAGCTCTGTTTGGAAGTTTGAGATGCTTCTCAAAATGCTGTTCACAGCAGCAAGTTTTAGTCGGCAAACATTTGCATACATATTGAACATCACATTCACAGTCTTCTTCGAAGCATCTATAATTCATATTTATAAACTTAGTATAATTTAAAGAAAAGCATTTGCCCATAGTTTATTAATATTTTCTTGGAACAATCAATATCAACATTAAAAATTGCACATCAAAATCTTATTTGCCAAAAATTTTATTTCAAGTGAACTATTTTGTATTGAAAATCCGTCTTTGAAAAACAATTTTTAAATAAAATATCAGAGTATCTCCCATCAAGCTTCCTGAATCCAAATATGATTTTTTTATATTATAAAAGAGAAGCTTATTTAAAAATGCATTAAACCAAGATCTTTATAAAAATTTTTAATAAAAAGTAAGTTTTTTGTGAATAAAAAAACATTTGTGCATGAATTATCAGAGTTTAGTTTTTCTTATTCATATCAAAGTAAGGAGTTATGAAGATTAATTATATAATTAAGGTTTTATTTAAAGCTCTTTATCAGAGATCTCTGATCAAAATTCATTAACACACTATGTGCTTGCTTTTGATGCTCTATAATATCCTTTTCTATATCCTCCATTATTTCAATTCATCCACATTTTCGCATGACCAAGCAATCAATAATACGTTTAAGAATTTTTGATTGCTGCCTTTTAATTCTTTCCTCTTCCTTCAAAATATTTTCAAGTGTTTCTGGATTATTCAGGAAATTCTTTTCGGCTTTCCGAAGATTCTCTTTAAACTCAACAGCACTTTCCTCAAATTTATAAAGTTTTTCAAGCAGCTCAATACTATCTTTATCCAAATATAGATCATCTCTTTCAGAATGTTTGATTTTTTTAAATGTATCTTTCAAACCATCATGAGCTTCTTTAAAATCTTTTAGAGCTTCTGTTTCTTGCCCCATCTCATTGAATATCAGAGCACGACCACAAAAAGATTGAAAATAATAAGGATCAAATTCAATTGATTTATTATAATACTCGATTGCCTCACTGTTTCTCCCCAAAGCATGAAGTGCAATCCCTTTTTGATAGCAAATATCTTCATCATCTTCAATTTCACTGAAGCATTCCAGTGCTTCAAGATGCTTATGCAAAATATTAAGCGAATTTCCTTTTATTATGATAGCTTCGTCTTCATGGCAAAGCTGATTTGCTGTTTCACAACATTTTATTGCTTCGTGATGCATACCCAGCTTAAAAAGAGCTTCCCCTTTTCTAAGATAATTTTCATAATAATTAGGCAAGCATTGAATATTCTTGCTACACTTGTCAATTGTTCTAAGATTTTCAGCTAAATCACGCATACTGTTTCCTTTTTTAATATAAGCTGCAGCTTCAAAAGGATAAAACATCAAAGATTGGCTATAGCACTCTGTCGATTCTGGATTGTTATCAGATCTTCTGATAATTAATTTCTTACTATAATAACCAATTTCAAACATTTTGCATTGGCCCAAATCAAACTTGTAATAATTTCTCTTGGAGTGTTGAATAATTGATATGTAAATTGCATTTTTATTATATGAAAAATACACTTGAGTAGAAAAAAAACAAAAATCAATAATTGAATCGGCAATTTTTTTCCAAGAATACTCATTATCAATCTCGCTTTCATAGATACTTTTCATCTTCGATTCAATCAAAAACAGTCTTTTATCTGATTTTATCAAAATCTTTGCTTGTTTTGCAAAACAATAAGGGATTATCGAGAAAGAATCAATATCAATTGAATATAATAAAAGATTTTCATTTTTTTCTCCAGAAATAAAAATTTTTTTATTAAATATTATCCCATTGGCCATTTCATATACTTGTGATTTGCAAGATAATTTAAATCAGAAATTTTTATTCAAATCAAATCTGTAAGATTGCTCCCCAAAGCAATAGATGTTTCCATTTAAATAAACTGTTATTAAGGACGTAAATTCTCTTTCAGTTGATCATCTGACACTGCAATTTTTATCAATTATAAAATGTTTATGTAGGCAAGAACAACATAATTCTCCATTTGGTAGCTTAGTAATAGATCGAATTTGTTTTGTGATTTCTATTTCTTTTGCATATTCTTTTTCAGTTTCAGTGTCATAAATAAATAATCAATATTTTTCATTGTAATTGCCTATGCCATAAAGAGACGTATGTTGATGATAGGTATCAACATAATCTTGATACTCTTTCAGAGAAGTATAAGTCTCATATAGGGAGCAAGTTTTCCTGAATTCTTTTTCTGCCTGTGGGTTATTTGGAATGCTTAAAATGGAAGCGCTTTTGGATTTTAGCTCACTGGGTTTAAAAGATAATTTAGGGCTATCAAATGTTTCTGCTGGAATATTATCTCTTGTTTTATTAGAATCAGACTGTAAAGCCAATAAATTAAAACGAGGGGCTTCTTGTTTTGATATTTGAGAGATTTTTTCAATTAAACCACAAATTTCAATTAATTCAGAATTAAGCTTTCCCAGCTTCTCTTTATCTGGATTTTCTGAGTTGCAAAGATTTTGCTTAAAATTAGCCAAACTCATCTTTCTTATCTTCTTCTCTTTTTTAGACTTTTCTTTTGTAAGAAATCCAAGAAGTGAAGCATTAATTTCTATGGAAATAGAATCAAAGACATGAGTTCTGTTGGGTAGCTTGAGATGCTTTTCGAAATGTTGTTCACAGCAGCAAGTTTTAGTGGGCAAACATTTGCATATATATTGAACGTCAGATTCACAATCTTCTTCGAAGCATCTATAATTCATATTTATAAACTTAGGGGCTTATAAATATGAAAATATCTCAAATTATTGATAAAAGGGATGATCAAACCGAAATTGAATCAAAATATCTATGAATGTATGAAAAAACCACTCTTCTTCTTTCAAATATAAGACGGATAAATTTATCCACTTTAGAAGCTGATTATTTATTAACAGACTTTAATCTAGTTACAGTCAGGGATTACAAGTCACTTCCTAATAACAGAATTTATGGAGTGAATCTTGAATATATTAACGAGAATATTCTATATCAATATATAGCAGATGAAACTTTCAATATCAAGAAAATAGAAACCCCTGTAAAGAGAGCTAATTTATCAAATCAGTCTATTTCTTGCTTTTATGATGATTCAATATTTACTTTTGAAAATAATCCTGAAATGATTAAAAAAGGTATACGAGTATACCGCGCTAAAAGATATTCTTTTTCCCAAAATAGATGAATTTATTTTTGTAATCCACCTTTTACGTATCAAGGATCATGCATCGGATTTAATCAAAAGATAATTATTTCTGGTAATAATCCTGGAATATGAGTATATGATATATTTCTGGATTCTTATTGTCATTATTATTCATATAGCCTTAATAAAATAGCTGAAAAAACCTTAATTAAATTTGCAGGGAAAGTATATATTTTTATATATACACCAAAAAATCAAATTTATTCCTGTGATGATCTTTTATCAGAATGAACCCTTGTAGGAGAGATTCAAAATCAAAGATTTCAAAAATGTAATCAATTCCCTCTGATTCATACATATTTTGAAGGGTCAATCTATTACATTATTGATTCAATTTTATATAAATTTAAAATGAAAAATTTTAAATCCAAAGCAATTAAAAACTTTGAAAAATCTAAAATTAAGAACAAAGAATAAAAGAAGCATGCAGATTTTGGGATAACATAGAGTTTAGTAGATAATCAAAAATTTATAGTTTTAAATTATTTTTATATTTATTAAATAATTTAACTCTCTATGCTAAAGATCAAGGTGTTTGTTAAAAACTATGTTTTGCATATTTATAGACATGTAACAAATCAAAGATTTTGAATAAAAATATCATAGAAAGAGAAAATTGCAAAAACTTATCATATAAATACTTTAAAAATTATGCAAAAAATTGTAATAAGCTAATTCAAACAAGATTCATATAATATTTGGATAGAAAGCCATGAAAAAAATGATAATAAAACACCAACCAAAATTATTGATTTTTGTTTTGTAATCTCTATATTTAAGATTTGATAAAAAGACCAAATTAATTAGATTAAAATTTTTATTCATAAGCATTCAGTTAAATCATTTTTCAATTTCAAACTACTATTGGTATAATTATAATAAAACAGATATTGATTTCATTTTTATAGAATTTTATTAAATAGTCATGAGCTTATTGGATAATTACTACAGCTCATTCGATGAGGAATTTCTTGATGAATCAAGCAACATGTGTACTATTAAGAAAGTGCGATTTAAAAATTGAACACCAAATTCAGCTTTTCCTCAATGTTGTGCTGCAAAAATATTTCCAAGAAGGGTTGCAGCAAATGAAAATGAAGTCAATTATTTAAGACGAGCTGGTGATTATCATGAAAATATAGTAAAATTTTATCATGATATGACTTTAAGCGATGGAAGATACGCAATTTTTATGGAATTATGCGATAAAGGAAGCCTTGCTCACATCCTTAATTCTCATTACCATGATTTAACATTTTGGAGAAAGGATGAGGTATTAAGCATAATGCTTGTTATTACAGGAGCTCTGGCATGCTTACACAGCGCAGGAATAGCTCACAGAGACATAAAACCTCACAATATTTTTCTTAATCAAAATAATGAAATTCGGATTGGCGAGTTCGGCGTAGCTAAGGAAATCAGAATAAATGATAGAAATACAGCACTAGGAACATATAGATATATGTCACCATTCTTAGAAAAAATGCTGGAAAATAGAATGTGAAGAAGTTCACACATTGAACCTTTTAAAGAAGATGTTTGGTCAACAGGAAAGACTCTTTATGAAATAGCTACTATGAATATAGAAGTGGAATTAGAAAATGAAGAAACAAAAATTCAAGAAATAGTAAGTAAAGATATGAAAAATTGCGGATATCATGATGATATAATAGAAATTATTTTAAGCATGCTGAAAGTAGATAAGCGGGCTCGTCCTACTATGGCTGAAGTTTATATAAGAATAAAAAGCTTGAACATCGATAAGTTTGCGGTTTCTGAGTTTGATTCATATTCAAGAAAGCCAAATAAATCGTATAAAAATAATTCAGTTGTGACAATTTCTCAGCTTAGATGTCAGATAACTGAGACTGAAGGACCAAGTGCCCCGGAAAGTTTTGAGCAGAATTTTGTTCAAAAGATTTCTTTGGATATAAGCAGCAGAGAATAAAGTGAAATTCTTTAGAAACAAGCAGCAGAGAAAAATTTGAAATTTCTTTGGAGATAAGCAACAATTAATATTTATTTATTTTCTATAAATCTAAATCTATGATCCCTCTCTCCAAAACAGGTCAAAAATAATATATTTTTATTAATTCTTTCAAAATTCTATTAAATAATTACAACAAATGCAAATATTAATATTAATTTTATAGAATTTTATTAAAAATTCATGAGCTTATTGGATAATTACTACAGCTCACTCATTGAAGAAGATCTTGATAATACAAGCAACAAATGCGCCATCAAAAAAGTATGATTTGAAAATTGAACATCCACATCATCTTTACCTCAATTTTGTGCTGCAAAAATATTTCCAAGGCAAGTTGACGCAAATGTAAATGAAGTCAATAAACTACAAAGAGCTGGAAATTGTCACGAAAATGTGGTAAAATTTTATCATGTCATGACTTTAAAAGACGGTAGATATGCAATTTTTATGGAATTATGCGATCAAGGAAGTCTTGCTCACATCATTAACGAGAATAGTCATGACCTAACTATTTGAAGCAAGAAAAAGGTATTAAGAATATTTCAAATTATTACAGAAGCTCTAACATGTTTACATGATGCAGAAATAGCTCACAGAGACATAAAACCTCACAATATTTTCCTTAACCAAAATAATGAAATTCGCATTGGCGATTTCGGAGAAGCTAAAGATATCAGAATAAATGAAAAAAATACAGCACTGGGAACATATAGATATATGTCCCCGTTCTTGGAGAGTATGGTAGAAAATAGAGTATACAGAAGCCCACACATTGATCCTTTTAAAGAAGATGTTTGGTCAACAGGAAAGACTCTTTATGAAATAGCCACTATGAATATAGAAATAGATTTAGGAAGTAATAAAGAAGGAATTGAAAAAAGAGTTCGCAAGGATATGGAGGATTGTGGATATCATGATGATATTATAAAAATTATTTTAAGGATGTTGGAAGTAAACAAATTGAAACGTCCAAGTATGGAGGAAGTGTATAATCAAATAAAAATCTTGAGTATTGATAATTTTGGGATTCCTTGATGTGCTCCAAAACCAAATAAGGCAAATAAATCGTATAGAAGTACTCCAGTTGTGACAATTCCTGGGTTTGATTGTCAGACAACTGAGACTGGAGGACCAAGTGTTCCAGAAAGTTTTGAGCAGAATTTAGATCAAATGATTCATTCAGAGATAAATAATAGTGAAGAAGGTGAAATTCCTTTTGAGACACATAATAGGGAAAAAGGCGAAATTTCTTTGAAGACAAACAGTAGAGAAGAGGGCGAAATTTCTTTGAAGGAAATCAACGGAGAAGAAGAAATGTGAAATAATAAAGAAGTATATATTCATAGCTGTGGAAAAGAAACGAATATTTATCGATTTATTTCTTTTATTAATGAAATGCTTTTGATCAATGAAGAATTGGATGATATCACTTGTATAGAGTGCGGAAAAGGATTTCCAAAAGAAGTTCTTCAGATGAAGGGTATAGTATAGTAAAGTTCAATGGCCGATATGGTTTTATATTTTAATGCCTCTTTATCTATCTATATAACTAAAAAATGTATCTGTCCATAAAATCAAATAACATCTTTAAATTCTTCTTATATATTAATTCACAATAAATGAAAAATATTGGGTAAAAGAAATTAATTAAAAACAATAATAATTCACTATCTCTTTTGTAAAATCTTAATAAATTAAATATCAGAGCAAAATATACTTTATCTTCAAACGTCATTGCTTTCGCTTAATAGTAAACTTATTTAATTAAAACAACTATCGTATGACTAAACATGAAGAAAGATTTATAAAAAATCCTCTGATTATTGATTTTGTTTTATACTCGCAAGATTTGATAAAAAGGAAAATTAATTAGGTCAGATCTTTCAATAAATAAGTCTTTCAGTTAATTTATTTTTCAAGTTTGAATTCTTTTAAATAATTACAGCAAAAACTGATCTTAATTTTATTTTTGTAGAATTTTATAAAATTTTCATGAACTTATTGAATGATAATTACTACAGATTTTATGATGGAGAAAAACTTCCTGAATCAACCAATGAATGCCTTATAGCGAAAGTATGATTTAAAAATTGAGTACCAGGTTCAAATCTTCCTCAATATAGTATTGCAAAAATATTTTCAAGCAAAGTAGAGAAACATGAAAAAGAAGTAAATTATTTAAAAAAAGCTGGAGATTGCCATAAAAATATAGTAAAATTTTATCATGCCATGACTTTAGATGATGGCAGTTACGCAATTTTTATGGAATTATGCGATAATGGAAGCCTTGCTCACATTCTTAACACTAATCTCCATAATCTGACTTTTTGAAATAATGAAGAAGTTTACAGCAGAATTTTGATTATTTTGGAAGCCCTAA
The DNA here is from genome assembly GCA_949751825.1 of Blepharisma undulans. NCBI lineage: Eukaryota > Ciliophora > Heterotrichea > Heterotrichida > Blepharismidae > Blepharisma > Blepharisma undulans. The sequence goes on from CATKHM010000059.1 coordinate 41,728, forward strand.
AATGTTTACACGATGCAGGAATATCCCACAGAGACGTAAAACCCCACAATATTTTCCTTAACCATAATAATGAAATTCGTATTGGCGATTTCGGAAAATCCAAAGAATTCAGACAAAATATTAAAAATACAGCCCTGGGAACGCGTAGATATATGTCTCCATTTTTGGAAAAAATGCTAGATAATGGAATAACGAAAAGTAAACGCATAAATCCTTTCAAGGAAGATGTTTGGTCAACAGGAAAGACTCTTTATGAAATAGCCACTATGAATTTAGAGGTAGAATTAGCAAAAGAAGAAGCAAAAATTCAAGAAAGAGTTCGCAAAGATATGGAGAAATGCAAATATCATAATGATATGATAGAAATTATTTTAAGCATGCTGAAAGTAAATAAAGAACTTCGCCCAACTATGGCTGAAGTTTATGAAAAAATAAAAAATTTGAGTCCTGATAATTTTAGGAATCTACCTTCAAATAAGGTAAATAAATCTTATAGTAATGTTCAAGTTGTGGCAATTTCTGGACTTAGGTGTCAGTCAACTGAGACTGGAGAACCAAGTGCGCCAGAAAGTTTTGAACAGAATTTAGATCAAATGATTCCTTTGGAGATAAATAATAGAGAAGAAGATGAAATTCAATTGAAAGCAAACAGCAGAAAAGAGGTTGAAATTTCTTTAAAGAAAAAATGTAGAGAAGAAGGTTGTGAAATTTGTGATAATAAAGAAGTATATATTCATAGCTGTGGAAAAGCAACAGATATTTTTAGATTTATTTCTTTTATAAATGAAATGCTTATGATCAACATAGAATATAATGGTATCACTTGTACAGAATGCGGCCAACTATTTCCAAAAAATATTTTTAAGTGCAAGAGTATATTTTTACCTTCAGAATATATACAAAAGTTTCAGCTTTAAATATTTTTACATGGAAATATGTGAAAAATAACTAATCTCTTGTCGCTCAGTTCACATATTTTCAATTTTAGCATTCTTTCTTTAATAATGATTGTATTAAATAAAGGAATTATTTCAATCACGAAAAAATTAGCATAGTCTTAAATAATTTTTTTCTTGTCTTGTGAATCAAGTATTTTGCAGATAATAAATTATATTTAATTTGAAATCTAAGTTTTTTTATTATTAAATCATTTAAGTCAGCTCACCTGCTTATTTACTCCTTTTTTTAATAATTACAATCAAGATTATTTATAAAATTACAGAAAAATATTTTTTATTTTTATAGAAAATAATAAACAATATGAATATGCTAGATGATTACTACAGCTCATACAATGAAGAAGATCTTGACAATGATAACTATAATTTCCTTCTGAAAAGAGTCAATTTTACTAACTGGAAGCCTAATTCAGGTCTTCCTCAATCAGCTACTATGAAAATATTTCTCCGAAGAAATGAATCACATGAAAACGAAGTAAATTTTTTGATAAAAGCAGGCAATTGCAGCCAAAATATAATGAAATTTTATCATCATATGGATTTAAGTGACAAAAGTTACGCAATTTTTATGGAATTATGCGATCATGGAAGTCTTGCTGATATTCTGAATTCTAATGATCACGATCCTAATTATTTTACAAAAGAAGAGTTTATTAGCATATTTACCATAATCACAAAAACCCTAAAAAGCTTGCACAATGCAGGAATAGCTCATAGAGACATAAAGCCTCATAATATTTTCCTCAACCAAAATAACGAAATTCGCATAGGAGAATTCGGAAATTCAAAAGAAGTCAGAATAGGAGCCAAAAATACTGCACTTGGAACGTATGGATATATGTCCCCATTCTTAGAAGCAATGGTAGAAAATAATATATGCAGAAGTCCTCATATTGATCCATATAAAGAAGATGTGTGGTCAACAGGTAAAACACTTTATGAAATAGCAACTATGAATCTGTGTGCAAGTTTGCCAAATACTGATGCAGAAATTCAGAAAAAGGTTTTCAGAGATATGAGAAGTTTTGGCTATAATGATAGCTTAATAGAAATTATTTTTAGCATGCTGGCAATTGATAAGTATAAACGACCAAGCATAGCTGAGGTTCATAAAATGATAAAAAAGTATGCACTTGAGTATTTTGGGATAACTAAAAATAGCTTATACTCTTTCAAGTTGTATAAATCTGAGAGTATTCCAGTAAAAATTAATGGAAATGGATTGTTAAATAATGAAAATGGAGGTTTTGGTTCAATCAAAAATAATGAGAAAACTGAAATTTCAGAAAATTGCGTAGAAATAGATGGATGTGAGCTTTGCAAAAATGAAGAAATGTATTTCCATAGTTGTGGTAAAGCAACAGAAAGAACTCAATTTATCTCTTTTATTAATGAAATGATTGCAACCAATGATAGCAGCATAATTTGTTTGGAATGCGGAGGATTGTTTTCAAAAAGTCTTTTTCAATGTAAGGGTAATCATTTTGAGAGACAGGATGATTTCTTTTTCGCCTAAATTAAATGGCAAATAATTAAATTTTTTTTAATAGCCATGCATTCAATAGATATAATAGAGTCATTAAAAGCAATAATTCATAAACTGCTCATTGGCTAAGCTATTTATTTAAATTTATTCTTAGAGGCCTCAATCCAAAATTCAGTAACTATATCATGTGCTTGTTTTTGATGCTCTATAATATCCTTTTCTATATCCTGCCTTATCTCAATCCAGACTTGTTTATGCACGCTCAGGCAATCAATAATTCTTTTAAGAATTTCTGATTGCTGTTTTTTAATTATTGCCTCTTTCTTTTCAATTTCCATTAAAAATTCTGTATTATCTTGTTGTACATATTTAAGTTTTAGAAAATTCTCTTTAAGTTCAACAGCGCCTTCTTGGAATTTTAAAATCTTTTCAAGCACATTTACAGTTTTTTTGTCAAAATTAAAATCTGTTCCTGGAATACGTGATTTTTGTTTAAGCGAACTAATATTATTAAGTGCGTCATTAAAATCCTTGAGGGCTTTTGTTTCTTGTCCCAGATCATTGAATAGACGAGCACGACTGCAGAAAGCTAAAAGATGATATGGCCAATGAGCAATTACATGATTATAACAATCCATTGCTTCATGATTTTGTTCTAACGTATAAAGTGCCATCCCTTTATAATAGTATGCCTCCTCATATCCATTATTTAACTCTATTGTTTTGTTAAAGCACTCAAGTGCGTCTGGAATTTTATATAAATAATAGAGTGCAAGTCCTTTTGACATAAAAGCGTCAATTCTTGGTCTAATTTTTATTGCTTTATCAAAGCATTTTACTGCTTGCAGATACCTGCCCAATCTATAAAGATGATCTCCTTTATTACAATAATGCTTATATTTAGGCGAGTATTTGAGTATTCCTGAGCAGTTATCAAGTTCTAATAGTTCCCAGCCTAAACTACTTAGCTTGTTTCCTTTTTTAATATAAGCCGCAGCTTCATCAGAATAAAAGCTGAGGGTTTCGCAATGACACTCAATTTCTTCACGATTTTTTTCTGATCTTCTAGTTAATACATTTTCATTATAGTAACCAATCTCAATAAAAGTTTTTTGATCCAAATCAAGTTTGTAGTAAGATCTGCTATCGCCGCCAGTGATTGAGATGTAAATTCCGCATTTATTATACGTTCAATAAATTTGATGATTAAAATAGTCAACTTTTGAATTGGCAATTTTTTTTCAGGTGTATTCATTCCCATCTTCATTTTCATAGATTCCTCCCTTAGATTGTATCACATACAATCTCTCTTGGGTATTTATCAAAAGTTTATTGTGCATATCTGTAAATTCATATGGAATTATTGAGTAAGAGTCAATATCAATTGAATATACCAATAGATTTTTATTACTTCCAGAAATCAAAACCTTCTCATTAAATATTGCACTAAAGGTTATTTTATCCGCAATTGGTATGCTTGCTAATTTTATTCAGCAATTTTTATTCAAATCAAATCTATAATTTTGTTCTCCAAAGCAATATACCGATCTAGCGAAATAGACTAGTGTATTGATGCTAAAATCATTTTTGGATTTCCATCGAACTCTGCTGTTTTTGTCAATTATTAGAAAGACTGATAAACTCTCTTCCTCAGATTTATATCGGCAATAATAACAGAATCACTCGCAATTTGGCAATTGAATAGCATTACTAATTCTTTCTTTAAAATCCAATTCTTCTACTCGTTCTCTTTCAGTTTCAGTGTCATAAATAAACACACAGCATTTTCTATCATTTTTCGCTATGCCATATAGAGAAGTGTGCTTATGATAAGTGTCGATATATTCTTGATAAGCTTGAGCAAGTAATGGATTATTAGCATTATTTTCATATAGAGAGCAGGTTTTCCTAAAATCTTGCTCTGTTTGTGAATTATTTGGTTTATTTAATATAGAAGAAGTTTTAATTTTTAGCTCATTCAGTCTAGATAATAACTCAGAGTTATTGTATTTTTCTTCAAAAAGTGTATCGATTGATTTATTAATATCAGTCTGTAAAAAGGGGGCTTCTTCTTGACTTGCAATATGGTAAAATTTTTCAATTAAATCATTGATTTCTTTTAATTCAGAATCTAGCTCTCTCAATTTCAATTCATATATATTTTTGAAATCATGAAGATTTTTCTTGTAAAATGCTAAAGTCATCCTTTTATCTTTTTCTTTCTTGAACTTTTCGTTTGCAAGAAATCTATGTATACAAATAAGTGTTTTAATGGGCAAGCAAGAGCATACGTATTGAACATCCTGCTCGCAGCCTTCTTTGAAACACATATAATCAATGGAAATAATTTAATGGAAACATTTTTATCTTGCCTCTTGAAAAGCCTAGGCAGAAGATCATAAACTCCACAAAATAAAGGAAGCCTCATTTTTCTCGTTTGTCAGCAAAAGCTTATATCGAAATTTTTATATGCTTAACAATAAAAAATTGAACTCAAGTATGAATAAATAGATTTTCATGTCGAAGACTCACCGCTTTTCAACTCACTGCTACAAAAAACAATAGAAATAAGGACATAAGGTCATATAATCTCTAATCTATCATCTTTTCTATAATTCATTTTTATAATTCAGCAATATCATAGCGAATAAGTGCTATTTGTAATCAGAAAAAATAAATTCCAATTTAATTGAGTTATAAATAATATCATAAACTAAACTATTTGTGTTTATAGTTCTTCTCCTTGAATAATCCCAAGAGTGAAGCAAGCCTTCTATCGGGGGAAAATAGTATATCTCTTTTTGCAGTCGTAAATTAACTATAAATTATGATACTTGCATATTAGTATCTTTTTTGACTCCTTACTAGTCTATAAATATGATAATATATCAAATTATTGATAAAATTGACGAACAAACCGAAATCGAATCAAAATATCTATGAAAATATAAGAGAGTTTCTATTTTTTAAAAATATAATGGGTTGCTTTATCTCTTTATAAGCTGATTATTTATAGGAGGCTTTAACTCTTTTTCTATCAGGGACTGCAAATACTTTCTAATAATTTAATTTATTTTCTATTTCTTGCTTTTATGGTGATTCGATTTTTATATATGATATTTTTCTTAATTCTTATTGTGATTATACTCCAACAGTTTTGATATATAATTTATAATGGGTAAGAAAGCGGGAAAAGCAAAAGTCGCCAAAAAAGTGAATAGAGCAAGAAAAGATGGCCCTAAGAAACCAAAATCAGCTTTTATGCTTTATTTACAAGAAAGAAAAGTTACACTTAAAGAAGAGCAGCCATATCTCAAAATCAAAGAGCAAATTAAAGTTATTGGGCAAGAATGGTGAAAGCTAACAAATAACCAAAAGGCACCTTATGAAGAAAAAGCAAACCAAGAAAAAGCAAGATATAACCAAGAAAAAGCTAATTTGAAAGAACATGCTGAGGAAGAGGAAAAAATAGAGGAATATTAATTAAATGAAGAAGATTAAAATTAAATTTCATGTTTTATATGAATATGAAACAGTTTTGATATAGGAGCTGAAATAACTTAATTAAAATTTATTGGAAAAATTTATATTTTTGTTTTTGCAGAAAAGAATAAATTTATTCCTGTGACAATCATTTATCAGAATGAACTCTTGTTTGTGAGTTTGAAAACAAAAGACTTCAAGAAATTAATAAATTCCCTTTGATTCATACATATGAGGGATCAATTTATTACATTAATTACTCAAATTTTATAAATTTGAGATGAAAAATTTTAAGTCCAAAGAAGTTAAAATTTAAAAATAAGAACAAAGGATTTGGATTTTTTAATAAAATTGTTTAAATTGCAATCAAATATTTTTATCAATTTTTCATTATGCATATAATTACAATTTTCATTATCATGAAAATTATTGTCTCATTAAAACTTTTTTATATCTCTAAAATGGAAAATTTATCTCATCACAATTCAACCAAGCTTTCCTGGAAATGGCTTCTCATCTCCCTTCTCACCCACCCCAAAGAACCTCCTATAAAGCTTCAAATCCTCGATACCGTTTTTATCGATTCTGGAACTAATATTGATCTATGAGTCTATACCGATAATCTAGGCTATATTCATTCAAAGCCAAGATCTTATTTAAAATCAACTGAAATCGTCAGGTTTTTTCTCAGACATAATCTTTCCAAAGAAGAACAATCTCATTTTAAAAACGCATTAGACAACAAAGACGATTGACTAAAAATCCAATACCGGGACAGAAAAACTTGTTTCAGTGTCCGCAAAGACGGCACACGAAAAATCCTTTATCTCTCAAATTTAACGAAATTAATGGGACAGTCATTTCCAATGGTTTTTCAAGACATCGAAGCATTGCAACTTTATAAATATTCAGGGATTACTTATGATTTTTTTTATGTTGTAAGTATAGACCCATCCGCAGACTCTTATAAGATAGAAATAAAAAAAGTTATATATAACCACAATTACCCAAATCGTATAAGCAGAGTTGAGGCTATTACTGATGCTTTATTACAAGAAAATTTTCAAAAAATTTCTAATGATTTATTATCGTCTTTATCAGGAATTTGTAATATTATTCACTGCGAATTTTTATTTGTCGAAGACAAACAAAACAAATTATGGCTTGCTGGGTGTCAAAATTCAACAATTTTCATTAAAACTTTTTTGGCAAAATCAAGAAGTATTGATGAGGTAACTGATAAATGTAAGCTTCCCAGCTTAAATTCTTCATTTTTTGACTCTTCAGCAGTTTCTTCTCCTCAAGGCCACAATAGAACTCAATCAAATATTATTCCTGCGAAATTTTTATTAGATTCAGATGAAAAAGTGCTGATTAGATGGAAAACCAAAAGTAAATTAAGCCATACAAATGTGGTGGATAGGGTGCAATTGACGAATTTTTCAGCTGTGATTAGGAATAAACCGATGAAATCGCAGTCTGTTGATAAAATTAAACTGCCGAAGTCTATATGAAAAATTGAGAAAAAAAAGAAAAATAAGATAGCAAATGAGAGGGTATTGAAATATGCGAATGAGAAAAGTGATGAGGATTCTTCGCCAGATGTTAAATTTAGGTATTTTCCGAGGCAGATTAAAGGGGAAAGCAAAGTTGTGGAGGCTATAAATAGAGTGTTTAGTAGCAAAGCATGACTGAAGTAGTGCTTATATGAAAAAATAAGAGAATATTTTTAATTTATAAATTAAAGATTAACTCAAAGAGCTGAAATTTTAAAAAAGCGAATAGCTAATTAATATCATAAGCAATGCTCAACTATAAAAATACTAAAATTAATATAATTCCAAACAACACAATAAAATTTATTTTGCATTAAAAACTTTCAATATCAAAATCTTGCTCAATACATTCCTTATCTTAAATACATCTCACAATAAATTACTTATAAAGTCTCATTTTTTCCAATTATCTAATAAATCTCAGTTACCATGGATAATTCACATTCAATAAATTCATTATGGAAGACTTAAAGCAACCTCTTCTTCCTGCACATCCTTCTCAACAAGCTCCCAAGCATTCCTTCTTCACTTCTTATTTCTTAAGTGATGGTGGTTCCAAAAGAACCAAGAAATCCAAAATGAAAAAAGCTCTATCTCCTCAACAAACTCTTCTCATCTCAAAAATCACAGATGCAGAAACCTACATTCTAAAAAACGCTGAAACAACCGTATCAACTCCTTTTGCTATTAATTGTTTAGCCCTTTCTTATGATGGTTTTACGTTATTTTATGGTAGCTCAAATGGCAATGTTTCTCGATATCACAAGCTTGAAGGAAAAATTACTGATGATGTACCTTTAGGATATGGGCAACTCTATGGGATCTGTTTAGACGAAAACAATAATAGAGCTGCTGTATGTGGGGAAAGCCCAATTATACGTGTTTTTCAGCTTCCTAGATTTGAGTTGGAATTTGAATTTCAAGGACACACTGAACAGGTGAACTATATTACGATGAATGCAAACCATGATCTATTGTATTCAGCGAGTAATGATAAAACGGTTAGAAGATGAAATATGAACAAAAAAACAGCTGAACGAGTAATAATTACTCATAGTGGAGCTGTAAAATGTGTAGCTGTCACACTTGATGATCGATTTGTATTTTCAGGAGGCGATGATTCTTTAATCAGAGTTTTTGATAACGAATTCCAAGAAGAAGTTTTAAATTTGAAATCTCATACAGGCTGTGTCTGAAGCCTTGCAACAAACCCCAAATCTACATGTCTAGCTTCAGGTGGAGAAGACCACAAAGTAATCGTCTGGAACATCAAAGATTTCACTCCTCTCGTCATCTATACAGACCACACCGAGCGTATCAAATCCCTTGCATTTAGTGCAGACAGCTGTTTTTTAGTCTCCGGAAGTGCCGATTTCACCATAAAAGTTTGGGATCTTGACAAAGAGCGCCGAGAAGTCACATTAAATGCCCATATCGGCCAAATCTGTGATCTTCTAATCTCCCCTGAACAGGATTTCATTATTTCTTGCTCAGACGACAAATCAGTCAAAGTCTGGAGTTTTCCTCAATTTTTAGAAGAAGAAGTATTCAAAGCCCTCGGTAACAATTTTACATCAGTTGCTTTAACTGATAAGACAAAATGTGTCGTTTCCTGTGGAAGTGATAAAGCAGTCAGATTTTGGGACCCAGAAACAGATGAAGCCAGTTTAATATTGACAAGTCATGGCTGTGGGCTAAAAACCTGTTGTTCTCCTGATGAAAAATATATGGCTGTAGGTGATGAACTTGGATGACTATATGTAATTGATTTAAAAACGAAAACAATGAGAGATCAAGCTATACAAGCTCATAGAGGACCTATCAGAGATATGTGTTTTACCTCAGATTCTACCTATTTAATTACAGGAGGTGGAGACTCAGTCATTTTAGTATGGCATATTGGGACTATGGAAAATACCCCATTAAAAGGACACCAACAAAGTATATGGTCAGTTTGTGTATCTCATGATGGAGAAACTGTTATATCAGGAAGCAGCGATAAAACGTTAAGAGTATGAAATGTAAAAACAGGCTCACAGAGGTATTGTATACAAGCCCAAGAACAAATAACGACAATAGCTATAGATATGAATGACAGATATATTATTTCTGGGAGTTCTATGGGAGTAGTCAAAATTTGGAATATTTTTGAAAAAAATCAAGAAACCATTTTCAAGCAGCATAAAGATTATGTTACGTCTATATATGTTTTAAAAGACAATGAAACCTTGCTTACTTCTTCAAAAGACAAAACAATTCAGATTTTCTCACTTAAATATAGGATTCCTTTGACATTTCTTACAAGAAAACAGCCAATATTGTCAATGGCTGTATCTTCTGATGAAAAACTTATAGTGACAGGAGAGTTTGAGATGATTTATTTACAAGAAAATCCCCTAAGTTCTCCAAACCCAAGAGTCCTAGGCCCTGAAGAAAATAAACAAAAATTTTTAACATATATGAAATCACTTATAAATGATATCCACCCTCAGCATGACCCTGACATGGACAGTTTTATTATTCTTCCTGAATTTCTTAACACCTTGCATTTTTATGCATTTTTGAACTACAAAGAATACCTCAGCGCCTCCCTCTCCCAAAAATCAGCCCCAATTATCCCTTCAAAAGACGGTTTCCATCCTTTATCTATCTGTTTACTGCGAGAAATGAAAGGTGTAAGAGACGAAGTCGTTTCCGCACTCTGCAAAATCGGAAAATTAAACCCATTTATACTGCAAATGCTAGAAAATGACCTAGTTGATATGAATAAAAAAGGCTTTTCTCTATTAGGAGATTTATATGACGTCATATACCAAGAAGCAAATAGAAGATCTCTGCCTAAATTCTGTGACAAAGATGCAGATTTACCAATTGTCCATATTTCTGAACATTGTAGGGTCAGGCCTGAAGACTTTTTAGACGAATCCATGCTAAGTTCCCAAGGGATGGGTATTACTTTTTATGAAAGTTATGTAAGGATAAACTTCGTGATGGGTAGCAAAGAAAGTATAGATTTTCTTGAATCCTTAGCAGATTGCCCGAATTTAGATGTTTTAAGAAGCGATTTGGTACAAGAAATCATTAATTATAAATGGGAAACTGCAAGATATACTATGATGTACCAAGGTGGCATGTTTTTTACATATATGATTACTCTTTGCATATATACAGCTTTTTATATAGGAAATTTTTATTTTCAAATAGTGTTGTCAGTGGTAAATATGTTTTTGCTTTTTTATGAGTGTTTTCAGATGATGATTTCTGGAGCGTCTTATTTTGAAGATATATGAAATTATGTAGATTGGGGAAGAGGGATGTTTATGTTTATTTATTTGACGAGTGAATGGTTTCATTTGTTGCCGGATCTGATGGCATCGATTTTTGCCCTTGCGACGTTTTTAAGCTGGTTGAGAGGAATTACGTATTTTAGGCTGCTCACCACGACTAGGTATTTGATTAATTTGCTGTTTCAGGTAGCGGTGGATATTTCTGGGTTTTTGATACTTTTGTTGTATTCGACACTGGCGTTTACGTTTTTGTTTATTGTGCTGGAGAGAAAAATGGAGGTTCCAGTGATGCTGGATTATTTGAAAATTTCATATAATTTGGTATTAGGAAACTTCGAAGGGGAAGATTATAATATCATTGAATGGATGTGCTTAACTTGTGCATTAATTATAAACCCTATCATTATGCTTAACTTATTGATTTCTATTATAGGTGACACATATGAAAGAGTTCTCAGTGACAGTGTAGCTGCTGATGCCAAAGAATTGCTTGATATGATTATTGAAGTAGAAAGCATGATGTTTACCAGGAGAAATGTCGTATCAAAACAATATATACAGGTATGCAAAGAGTATGAAAAAGAAAATGACGATGGAGGGTGGGAAGGAAAATTAAGAGCTCTCCAAAATACAATTGATAAAATCAATACGTCAAATCAGCAAAATAGCGATTTAGCTATGGCGAAACTGAAAGAACAAGATAAGTTTTTAGCAGAGCAGACAAGTAGGCTGGATCAGATATTGCAGTACACGAAGAGGCAGTAATTAACTATTATTTAAGAATTTATTGAATTAAATTATATTTCTTAGCAATTGGGATCAATTTTTGCACAAAAAATATCATTATATGATATGGAACAACTTCAAAAATCCATGCGAAAATCGCATGTTTCCAATGTCCATATTGTATCCCTTTCCTCAAATTTTTCATAGAACTTATAACAAAAGCTTCCGCAGAAATCATCCCTGGGAACTTTTCTCCATGATTATTTACCACCAAATCAGTCATAACTGGCCCTGGCTTAATAGTAGCCACATCAATAAATTCTGAATTTTCATATCTAAGTACCTCACTTAAATAAGAATTATAAATCTTTGTCGCGGAATATACACTAGCTGTAGGTGTTATCATTATATCCATAATTGCACAAATATTCATGATAAGAGATTTTTTATTGTTTTTCTTATATCTTTGAAGAAATTTAGGAAGTAAATGATAAGTAATCATAGTCTGTGGATAAATGTTAATACCCAGCATTTCTTCGATATCGTCAAGGCTTTGTTCTGGGAGAAATTTGAAATGAGCGACACCGATATTGTTTATTAATATAGAAATTTCATAATGGCTGAGAGAAGAAAGTAAGTCATGGTAGAACTCTTCAGGGTTTCTATGGGAATGCTTAAAATCAGCTACTATATATTCTAGAATTGCTTCTGGGTTTTCTTCTTTAATTTCTCGAATAATCTCGTTGATTTTTTTCTCATTTCTTGCTATTAAAAGAACTTTGAAATTTCTCCTAGAGAATTCTTTAACAAACTCTTTCCCAATTCCAGCTGTGGATCCAGTGATCACAACCCAGCCGTCCTTGTAGTTTTCTATATTAATCTTAGAAAAAATCCTGATGGTCCATTTTCCAAGTCAATATAAAATCGCTATTGCCCCGATCCATACAAAGAAATCCCATAGCATCATCTTTATAATTTTTCGCAACAAAATTATTTTTAAATGCGACCTACAAATCTTGGCTTCCGAA
>CATKHM010000060.1:0-54075 GCA_949751825.1 Blepharisma undulans
ACATTTCTATTGAAATATACAGCTGATGATAGATAGCAAGGCTCTCCTTCTGATAATTTTTTTAGCTCATAATTTTCGTCTATGATGAACGAAATTCCAGGAGTATTTCTGCTACCATAGCAGAATAATTTATTGCCAGGAAGTTGAGCTATACATGTTCCTATATCTAATTGTTCTGTTTCTAAAACTTTTATAATTTCTGATTCAGTCTCAGTATCATATATAGCCAAATCAGATTGATTGTTTTGTTTTCTTATAAGATAAAGAAAATTGCTTTTATGATAAGATTCTTCTTGTATTTGGATTTGGATTGAATGAGAAGCCAAGTTACTATTTATGAGCAATAAGTAAACAATATTGAAATTTTGCCCTGAATCCTTTTCTCTGGCAGACATGCTAGATTATATTTGCAGAAGAGTATATGGAAATTTTTAGTAAATTGAATTATGCATTTGCATTAGATGCTATAAGAAAGCAGATATCATTATGATTTGTAATAAACTAGCTGAAGAATTACTTAAATTGCTTGGTTCTCTGAAATGTTTCCAATAATTATGCGACATGATAATCTGTAATTTTCTAATCAGACTTTTGGATTTGCTATCAAGCCAAGATATTGAATTTATCTTAAATTACAAAATATTATGCTTTCATTTTTATTATATAGTGATAATTTATTATAAACTAATTTGGCTAATTATAAGATAGATTAAATATAAAAACTGTAAAACAGTTAAAAAATACAGAATAATTTTAAATATTTCCAGCAAACTCTTCTTTATCATCCTCTATAAGCAAGATTTATTAATAAGTTTCTAAACTTAGTTTTAGATTTCAGTCATTACGTTTTTATCTAAATCAAACTTGTAATAATTTTTTGTGGAAAAACGACTAATTCCAATATATATCCTTCCCTTATTATATGATCAATGATTCATTTGAGAAGGAGAATATGCTATGATTGATGGTGCTATTTTATTTCAAGTATATTCGTCTTTGGCTTTACTTTCATAGATAAATCCATTCGTGCTGCATTCGATCAAATGCAGACTTTCGTCTGTATTTATTAGTAATTTTTTGGTTCAAGTATTAAAGTGATAAGGAATTGTGGAGAAAGAGTCAATATCAGTTGAATACAATAAAATATTGCTATGATTTGAACCAGAAATCAAAATATTCCCATTAAATAAGGCGCAATTGCAGTGCACATCAGCATCAGGCATTGGATTTAATTTAATCCACCTATTTCTGTCTAAATCAAATCTGCTGGATGAATTTAAGTAGTGAGAATTATAAAAACCTCCAAAGCAGTAGACACTTCTATTGAAATATACAGCAGATGATAAAACGCAAGGCTCTCCTGATGGCAATTTTTGAAGCTCATAATTTTTGTCAATGATTAATGCACTTCCTGGAGAGTCTTTGCAACCAAAGCAGAATAATTTATTATCAGGGAGTTGAGCTACGCAGGTGTTTATATCCAATTGTTGAGTTTTTATCATTTTCAATTCTTTAGTTTCACTTTCAGTATCATAAACAAACACTTTAGTTCAATCACCATCTCTTGTACCAATAAGATAAAGAAAATAGTTTGTATGATAAGATTCTTTTTGCATTTGGCTTTGGATTGTATCGGAAGTAGGATCATTATTTTTAAGCAATGCCCAGGTAATGAAATTTGGATGTAGATAATTATCACTAGCAGACATTTTAGCTTATATATATGAGAAAAATATGTGTAAGATTTTTAAAATTGGGTAAAACACTTAATTAGATATTGCAAGAAAATAGATATAATTATTGTTTGATGTAAATTTATCTTATCTGCCTCTCGCTTCGATCGCGAGCAAAACTATTGAAAATTTTTTCTTTTAATTAACTTTCATATATTAACAACATGAAATTTTTAATAAAATTGTAGGATATATGGGTAATTCACCTTGAATGGCATAAAATGAGTAGGGTTTTAATTTGTATATATTAGAAAAAGCTTTTAATAGCTTTTTAATAAAAAGAAAGATTAGCAGCTCTTGCGTAATTAATAAGAGCATAAGATAATATATTATTAATAATTCATTAAACTAACGATTTCTGGTTTCAATCATCACTTTTTTATTCAAATCAAACTTGTAATATTTTCTCAAGGAATCATAAGAATTCCAATATTTATTCTTCTTTTATTATACAGATAATACGCTTGAAATGATAACCCATTATAATAGATTTTGCTATTTTATTTCAAGCGTATTCATCTTCAGCTCCGCTTTCATAGATAAATCGATTCTTTTTGCACTCAATTAAATATAGTCTTTCTTCTGCATTAATAAGCATTTTTCTTGTTCAAGTCTCAAAATCGTAAGGAATTTGAGAGAAAGAGTCAATATCAATTGAATATAATAAAATATGGCTATTTTTTAGACCAGAAATCAAAATATTCCTATTAATTAGCGCACTATGACATGAACTGTCAGCATCAGGCATTGAATTTAATTTATATCATTTATTTTTGTCCATATCAAACCTACAGGATAAAGTTAAATATCTGCCAGCATTTTCACCTCCAAAGCAGTATACATTTCTATTGAAATATGTAGCCGATGACCAACCACAAGGCTCTCCTGATGGCAATTTTTGAAGCTCATAATTTTTGTCAATGATCAAGGCAACCCCTGGAGTGTTTTTACTGCCAAAACAAAATAATTTATTATCAAGAAATTGAGTTATGCAGGTGCCCATATCCAATTGCTGAGTTTTTAATATTTTAGTGTCTCAGATCTACTTTCAGTATTATGCATGACTAGTTCAGATAAATTATTGTCTCTTTGATTAAAAAGATGCAAAATTGTTTTTATGATAAGATTTTTTTTGTATTTGGCTTTGGATTGCATATGAAACAAGATTGCTAATAATGAGTAATGAGCAAGTGCTGTTGAAATTTTGTTGCGGATAGTTATCTCTAGCAGACATTTTGGCTTATATATCTGAATTTACATGAAGAGGTGAATTAGATTATTCTTAGAAAAATATGTGTGAAGTTTTCAAAAATTGGCTATTGAATTTGCATTAGATATTATAAAAAATAAATATTACTAAATTTGCTATTTTAATAACTTTAATAGCAAGAGTACTAATTTATTACCAACATAACTAATAATTGCTAATCAGAATTTAAATTAAATACCTATGAATCATATATCTTATATTTTCTTGATTGCAGATTATTGTGCTATAATTAAAAATACTGCTATAACTCTTATATTGATTTTTTAAAAACCCTCTTGATTAGGTAACATAAATTTGATTGATTAATGTAACCAGAAAACTAATAAATAAGGCTTTATCAGGTATCAATTGATCAAGCTGAGAGTTATCCGGAAGCTTTCTGGCGAAGCTCAATCCAATAAAATGGTTCAGGCTCTTTTTTATAGTGAAATTCATAAAACAAGTAAGCTTTTATCATATATATTATATTAATTTTGTAAATAATTAAACTATGCTTTTTGCCTTTTGATTTCGGTTATCACTCTTTTATCCAAATCAAATTTGTAGTAAATATTTTCGATAAACTCCGTAAATCCAATATTTATTCATCCATTATTATACGAATAATATGCTTGAGAACAATGATCTTTTATATCGGAATTTGCTATTTTATTTCAATTATATTCGTTTTCAGCTTCACTTTCATAGATAAATCCATCCTTACGACATTCAATCAAAAACAGCCTTTCTTCTGAGTTTATCAGTAATTTTTTTATCTCATTTTGAAAATCATAAGGAATTATAGAGAAAGAGCCAATATCAATTGAATATAATTGAATATTTCTATGATATCATCCAGAAATCAAAATATTCCTATTAAATATTACACAATAGCAGTTGCTATCTCAATTATGCAATGGAGCTAATTTAATTCACTTATTTCTCTCCAAGTCAAATCTACTGGATATAGTTAAATAACCTCGTCTATCCCTACCTCCAAAGCAATAGACATTTCTATTGAAATATATAGCTGATGATCAATAGCAAGGCTCTCCTTCTGGCAAATTTTTTATCTCATAATTTTCATCAATAATCAAGGTAAATCCTTTGACATGGTAATTACCATAGCAGAATAATTTATTTTCAGGAAGAAACGTTATGCATGTGCCTTCATTCAATAGTTGAGTTTCTAGCACTTTTAGCTCTTCTGAATCACTTTCAGCATTATAGATGAGCAAATTTGATTTACGACTATATGATTCTTTGATAAGATAAAGAGAATTCATTTTATGGCACAATTCTTGTTGTATTTGGACTTGGATTGAATTACTATTTTTAAGCAATGAGCAAGTTTTGATAAAACTTTGCTTTAAATCATCTTCTCTGCTCGACATTTTTTACAATCTAACGTATGTAGAGATTTTTGTAAAATTTATTTTATCTCATATCAGATAGTGGTTAAATACAAAATTTAGATAGATGTTTATTTTTATTGTTGGATAAAAAATAAAAATTTAAGTATTTGGGTCTTATCTCTAATAATAAGCAACGTTTTCCAAACACCCATGATAATTATTACAATTTTACTTGCTATCAAATAAAGTTAGGTTTCAAAATTTATTGATTGTGCATAAATTTATATTCTTATTTATCAAGGCGAGATGATGATGGATTGAAGCGGAAACACTGGAGACTCAATAATCATAGATGGCTTTAATCCAATAGCATGCTTTTATAGTAAAGAGAGTCTATTTAAGTTCAATAAACTCTTAAATCATTAATTAGATCATACAATAAATTATTTTATGAATAATTAAGTTACGTTCTTATTCTTTTGATTTCAACTATCATTCTTTTATCCAAGTCAAACTTGTAATAAATAATTTCAGAAAACACAGCAGCTCCAATATATATTCTTTTATTATTATACAAATAACATTCTTGAAAAGGATGATATCCTATACCAGACTTTGCTATTTTATTTCAATTATATTCGTCTTCAGCTTCACTTTCATAGACATCTCCATCTTTGCTCAATTCAATCAAATATAGTCTCTCTTCTGCATTTGTCAGAATCTTTCTTCTTTGGCTTTCTGAAAACACATAAGGAATTATAGAGAAAGAGTCTGTGTCAACTGAATATAATAAAAGTTTTATATTTTTGCAACCAGAAATCACAATATTTCCTCGAAATAATACACTATGGCAATAGCAGTCAGCCTTCGGCAATGGAGCTAATTTAATTCATCTATTTCTGTCCAAATCAAATTTACAAGATAGAGTAAAATTAAATAAAGTATTGTAGCCTCCAAAACAATAGATATTTCTATTGGAATATATAGCTGATGATCAATAGCAACGCGTTCCTGATGGCAATCTTTGAACCTCATAATTTTCTCCAATGATCAAGGCGACTCCTTGAGACTTGGGATTACTGCTACCATAGCAGAATAATTTATTATCAGGGAGCTGGGTTATGCATGTGCCTAAATCCAATTCTTGAGTTTCTAACACTTTTAGCTCTTCTGATTCACTTTCAGTGTCATAAATGAATAAATCAGAGTTGTTGTCGACTGGTCTTTTTATAAGATAAAGAGAGTTGCTTTTATTATGAGAATCTTTTTGTATTTGATTTTGGATTGAAGCAGAAGCAAAGTTGCTATTTATGAGTAATAAGCAAGTGTTGTTGAAATTTTGCTCTAGGTTATTATCTCTGACAGACATTTTAGGATTATTTTTGGGAAAGATATATTAAACTTGCATTAGATATTATAATAAATCAGAAATCATCATAATTATTAATCATGACAAATTGCAACATTGAATAAAATAGATAACTAAACTAAGTTTTTTTTTTCTTTGGATTTCAATCATCACTCTTTTATCCAAATCAAATTTGTAGTAAATATTTTCAACAAACCCCATAAATCCAATAGTTATTCACCTATAATTATACGAATAATTCGCTTGGAAATGATGATTATCTATATCAGAATTTGCTATTCTATTTTATTATATTCGTTTTCAGCTTCACTTTCATAGATAGATCCATCCTTATTACATTCAATCAAAAACAGCCTTTCTTCTGTATTTATGAGTATCTTTTTAATCTCATTTAGAAAATCATAAGGAATTATAGAGAAAGAGCCAATATCAATTGCATATAATTGAATATTTTTATGATATAATCCAGAAATCATAATATTCCTATTAAATATTACACAATAGCAATTGCTATCTCAATTAGGCAATGGAGCTAATTTAATTCACTTATTTCTGTTCAAGTCAAATCTGCTCGATATAGTTAAATAACCACGTATATCCTTACCTCCAAAGCAATAGATATTTCTATTAAAATATATAGCTGATGATCAATAGCAAGGCACTCCTCTTGGTAACTTTTTTATTTTATAGTTTTCATCAATAATCCATGCAAATCCTTTGGTATTGAAACTACCATAGCAGAATAATTTATTTTCAGGAAGATGTGCTATACATGTGCCTTCATCTAATAATTGAGTTTCTAGCACTTTTAGCTCTTCTGATTCACTTTCAGCATTATAGATGAGCAAATTTGACACTTTTTTGATAAGATAAAGAGAATTGCTTTTATGAAAATATTTTTGTTGCATTTCGCTTTGGATTGAATCACTATTTTTAAGCAATACGCAATTTGTATCAAAGCTTTGCCTTGGGTCATCATCTTGTCTGAACATTTGTATTATAAGATATATTTGAAAAATTTGTTGTTATATGGATCAGGTGCAAAAGAAGTTGAAATATCATTTACAATTTTTTCCAGTGTGTTATTGAGATTAATTTCATAAATTTTGTTTCAATTTTGAGTCATCATTATATAAAATGACAGAAAAGCGAATTTTATTTTATAGTTTGTTTCAGGAGATAATTAATAAAAGCCAAAATTCAGAACAAAAAAGGAAACCCTCCAAATCAAAAGAGACTTATTTTCGCCAACAGTCATATGCAGAAGCTATCGAATCAATCGAATTTAAGTTGCATATTTACGACATTGAAATTGAAAGCAAAGAATACAGATTCTTGGAAACTCCAGAAGCCTTTGTGAACTGCTTGTTCTGAATCTCAGGAACCAAAGCCAAATCCCAAGAAAAGAAAGGAATCTCTCCAAATCAGTGAAGAAGATTTCACACGTGCACATCTACAACTTCCAAATGGTGAATTAAAGATTCTAGTAAGTGCAGATGATTGTATTGGATTGAATGCAGCAATAACTTAGTTAATAAGATATTGTTAAATATAAAAATAATTTATTTAAAGTGCATGAGTCAATAATTTTTTGGTAATATTAGCGCTTCTAGTATTCTATAACCATTCAAAATGAAGATGGAAAGAAGCTTGGATGATATGGAGAAAAAGAATTAATTTTGAATAATAAGCCAAATTGCAAATAAATCAAAATTATATAATTTGTTAATTGACTCAAATTGATGAAAGCATTTCAAGCAAATAAGCTTTGAATCAAAGGCCAATTTACTCTTAATTAAATCTTTGTTGTTATTTATGTTCTTTTGGTTTCTGATAGTAAAGCAACAACTAATTTTATATATTATAATATAAAATGTCGATAGGTAATGACTCAAAGCAAAATTTTATCAAAACTTGTTTATTGCTAAAAAATAGCCTTTCAAATCAAAGCCAAATGCAAAGAGAATTGTTTGAGAAAAGCGATTTACTGTATCTTATAAAAAAAAGGAAAATTGATCTAGCTTGGTCATTTATGATACAAAAATTGACTCAGAAGAGCGAAAAGTGCTAGAAACTGAAGAATTAGATTGAGGCACATGTGTAACTCAGCTTCCTGATAATAAATTATTTTGTTATGGTAGTAGCAATTCTCTGGGAACTACCTTGATCATTGACAAAAATATTGATCTAAAATATTTACCATCAGGAGAACCGAACTATTTAGTATCAGCTATATATTCAATAGAAATGTCTATTGTTTTGGAGGCGCTCATAATAATAAGAGTTTATCTCTATCTACTAGATTTGATCTGGATGCAAACAGGTGGGTTAAATTAACAGCATTGCCTAGGGCTGACTGTTATTGCTATTGTGTAATATTTAATGGAAAAATTTTGATTTCTAGTTGAATTAATAGCAATATTTTCTTATATGCAATTGATATTGACTCTTTCTCTATAATTCCTTATGATTTTGCATGTATAACAATAAAGATTTTGATTAATGCAGAAAAAAGACTGTATTTAATTGAATGCAATAAAAATGGATTTATATATGAAAGCGGAGCTGAAGATGAATATGCTTGAAACACGATAGCAGTTTCTAGTATATGAGTATTTCCTTATCAAGCATATTACTCGCTAAATAAGGGAATAATAAATATTGGACTTGCTGATCGAAATGCTGATATATATTACAAGTTTGACTTGAGTGAAAAAAGTTTGATTGAAATTCAAAGAATAAATTATGGCAAAATATATTTGTAATTCAAGACAATTTAAAGTGCTATGACGTAATACCAAAATTTCTCTTATTTAGAAATGATAAATTACCAATTAATTACTTGATTTTCTTGTAACATTTAACACTTATGCAAAATTAATTTTGCAGATATAAACATTTTCCTCTCAAAACCCTATACGGCAATAAATTTTTATGCGTCAATAGTTTCTGCCAAATTTTTGATTGAATTAAATTAGGTAAGAGAGTTTTGCCCAAGCGAAGGATTTCAGTCGAGTCTCTGAATTTGTTTTATTAAATATTACAGCTTCATGGTGCCTTTGAAGGGAATATGATATCTCATAATAATCTAATATGTCTAGCAGGTATAATGGAGCATTGAAAAATTTAATTAAAAATTGCTTATTGCTTGAAAATAGTGATTCAATCCAAAGCCAAACGCAAGAAGAATCTTCTAGTGAAAGCAATTCTCTTTATCTTATAAGAAAAAAGAAGAATCGATCTAATTTATACATTTATGATACTGAAACTGAATCAGAAGAGCAGAAAGTGTTGGAAACCCAGCAATTAGATTTAGGCACATGCATAACTCAACTTCCTGATAATAAATTATTTTGTTTTGGTAGTAAAAAAAATCCAGGGATTGCTTTTATCATTGATGAAAATCATGAGCTTCAAAGATTGCCATCAGGAGAGCCTTGCTTTGACTCATCATCTTTATATTTTAATCGAAATGTCTATTGCTTTGGAGGCAAAAATGATGATTGATTGACTATATCTAGTAGATTTGATTTTGACAGAAATAGATGGATTAAATTAAAATCTTTGCCTGATGTTGACTATTATCGCCAATGTGTAATATTTAATGGGAATATTTTAATTTCTGGCTGCTATTATGGGAATATTTTATTATATTCAATTGATGTTGACTCTTTTTCTATAATTCCTTATGACTTTAGAACTTGAACAAGAAAAATACTCATAAATACAGAAGGAAGACTTTATTTGATTGAAGGCAGTAAGAAAGGCTTGATTTATGAAAGCGGAGCTGAAGATGAATATACTTGAAGTCAAATAGCAAATTCAGTTATAGAGAGTCTCTCTGGCCAAGTATATTGTTTGTATAAACAGAGAAGAATAAATATTGCTTTTGCATTGTACTCCCCTAATAGATATTACAAATTTGATTTAGATAAAAATGCTATAATACTATGCTTTAAAATTTCATACCTATATTTGTCTATTTTAAAGGGGTGATGAGTAAATATTTTCAGAAATAACTCCTACTTTCATTAAAACAATTTTATAATTTCAGAAGAATTCTGCATTATTTTAAAATTTCTTTATCCCTTGAAGCGGTCAAAGATTCTAATTAAATTTTTCAGTAAGCTAATTGAATATTATAATGATACCAATTTCTGATAAATTCACCATACACTCTTCTTAGAAATATTAGATAAATGTCTGCCAGTGATAATAACCGAAGGCAAAATTTTAGCAGCGCTTTCTTATTGCTTAAAAACAGTAATTCTATTTTTGGTTCAATCCAAAACCAAATCTTACAAGAAGAATCTCACCGTAAAAGCAATCTTCTTTATCTTCTCAGAAAATGACCTGAGGATATTACCAGTTTGGTCATTTATGATACTGAAAGCGATACAGAAGATCTAAAAGCGTTAGACACTTGAGAATTGGATTTATGCACACGCATAGCTCAGCTTCCTGACAATAGATTGTTCTGTTATAGTAGCAGCAGTCCTCCAGGAATTGCCTTTATCATTGACGAAAGTTATGAGTTAAAAAAACTGCCAGAAGGAAAGCCTCCTGCTTTCTCATCAACTGCGTATTTCAATAGAAATATCTATTGCTTTGGTGGCTGAGATGCTGACAATTGTTTAACTATATCTAGTAGGTTCGATTTGGATAGAAATATATGAATTGAATTAATGCCATTGCCCTTTACTGATACTAATTGCCATTGTGCAATGTTAAATGGGAATATTTTGATTTCTGGCTGGAATAATCGAAATATTTTATTATATTCCATTGATATTAACTCTTTTTCTGTAATTCCTTATGATTTTGAAACTGGAACAAGAAAAGTACTCATAAATGCAGAAAATAAACTATTTTTGATTGAATGCTGCAAGAATGGATTTGTCTATGAAAGTGGAGACGGAAACGAATACACTTGAAATAAAATAGCAAATTCTGTTATAGAGGGCCATCCTTACCAAGCGTACTACTCATATAACAATGGAAGAGTAGATATTGTGTTTTCTGAAATTACCTCAAATATCTACTATAAGTTTGATTTGAATAAAAAAGTTATGATTAAATCAAAAGAGAGTAATTACGAAGTTTAATTATTTATTAATATATTGGTCTAAGCTCTAATGATTCAAAATCTTATTAATCTTTCTTTTATTGCAAAAAATAACTGGATAAAACGTTCCAATATATGCCATAATATCTTGCTTGTTTTATAAGCTTTATTAGAAATATCAGTCTACATATTCTAGCACCTTATGGATCGGACTCTATCTAGAATCTCAAAAGAAGGCAAAAAGGCAATTTTGAATTGTTCGAAAAAAATTTCTAACAAACCAATATACTTTATTTAGAACAATTATTTATTTTTTAGAAAATTAATCAGTTTTAAAATCAGTATTCTTTTTATTTTAAAAAAAATTAAATTAAAATTGTTAATATGCAATAAACAATTGTAATCATGGAATATCTTGTCAATTGCATTAAATTTTAAATAAATTGTATTCTGGAAGGTGAATTTCAAAAATTAAATTTTAAAATTGTGAATATAAATTTGTCTGAAAATATCAGTTTATTTGAAAAAAATCAAAAAAATAATTGTCTATAAATGTTGCTTAATTTAAAGATATTTATTAAAGAACATTGGTAAATAATTTTTCTTTCAAATTAAACTTGTGGTAATTGAGAGAATTTAAACCATCATGGACTCCGATGTATATTGTTCCTTTATTTAATGAGCAATAAATTTGGTAAGGTTGATAATTAATTATTAAGGAGTCTACAATTCTTATCCAAGAAGTGAAATTTTTAATTTGGCTTTCATAAATAGATCAACTATTGCATTCAATCAAATAAAGTTTCTCTCCAGCATTCATCAATATCTTACTTCAATAGTTTTCAAATTCTCAAGGAATTATTGAAAAAGAATCAATATCAATTGAATACAAAATAAGATGTCTATTTATAAACCCTGAAATCAAAATATTTCTATGAAGCAATATAGATTTTTCATTTGAATAGATGATAACAGTCAGGTTGCATAGGAGATAGTTGAATTCACCTATTTCCGATAAAATCAAATTTACTAGAAATTTAAAACCATTACCTTTGTTGCATCCTCCAAAGCAGTAGACAGCGTTGTTGAAATATATAGCTGATGATAGAAAGCAAGGCTTACCATATGGCAACTGCTGGATTTTGCCATTTGCATCAACTATCAATGTAATCCCAGGATATTTACTACTGCCAAAACAGAATAATTTGCCATTTGGAAGCTGAGTTATACATGTGCAAGCATCAAGCAATTCTGGAGTTTCCAAGATTTTTGATTCTATCATTTCATTTTCAGTGTCGTAAATGCATATACTAGTTTTATCATCTTCCCAAAATATATTATAAATAGATGTTTTTATGTGATAAATGTAAGAACAGTTTTGATAGGCTTGAATAAGTGAAGGTGAATCATATTCACTTTGATATTTCTCATATAGCAGGCAAAGTTTTCTGAATTCATATTCAAGCTCTTGATTGTTTGGACCAGCTAATAATTCAAATTTCAAATCATTGAAATCATTCTCAAGAGCATAGCTCTTACTATATGAATTTATTATTTTTCTTTTGCAATTTTTTGAATTTTCTTTGCTTTTCAATAAAAGAATACTCTCATTTGCGCCTTTGCCAGACTCTTCAAAAATATCTTGAAGGGCATTAGTCTTTTCAGGCAATTTTCTATGATTTTCAGCATGAAGTAGACAGAAAAATATTTCAGGAGAAGTCCAAGAGTATTCACTCTCAACTTCAAGTTTGCAGCCTGGCTCAAGGCATTTATTCATCTTCATGCAATTATTTTAATAATAAAAAATATTGAATAAGTGAATAAAATAATACATAATTTATGTGAAGCCTTGAGAAGAAGCATCCAGGTAATACAATAGAGCTGTTTTTCATAAGCAATACTGAAAGTCACAAATGTTTTTAATTTTAAGTATAAAATATGGACTTCTTGGGAGAAGGAGAGTCAGTATTTCGTAGCCAATGGTCTGGCCAAGCAGTTTTGATCCAGCCAACAAAAAACCAAATAAGCAATTCATTGCCTGGGGCTATTCATAGGAAAAAGGTAAAATTATAAATAAAAAAATTACAACTTGATATTTTGTCTTAAAAGATATCATTATAGATAGCCTTCAGTCTTTGAATTATATATCAACTATTATTTTATATTATAATTATATCTAAATTTTATATATCTAATTTTAAAGTAATAAGTAATTTTCTATAAAGGGGCTCTCCCTATAAATATAATCTAATATGTCAGCCAGATATAATGACCCAGGGAAAAGTTTCAACAGCACTTGCTTATTGATTGCAAATAGTAATTTTGCATCCTATTCAATCAAAAGCGAAATACAAGAAGAATCGTATCAAAAAAGTAATTATCTTTATCTTATCAGCAAGGATTTAAAGAGTCGATATAATTTGGTTATCTATAACCCTGAAACTGAATCAGAAGAGCAAAAAGTGTTAGACATTTGAAAATTGGATTCAGGCGCATCAATTGCTCAGCTTCCTAATAATAAATTATTCTGTTATGGTAGCAACTATGGTCGAGAAGATGCCTTTATCATTAACGAAAACTATGAACTAATAAAATTGCCATCAGGAAAGTCATGCGTTTTTACATCAACTATATATTTCAATAAAAATGTCTATTGCTTCAGAGGTCTTCATCATCGTGAATCTTTAAATTTATCTAGAAGATTTGATTTGGACAAAAATAAATGGATCAAGTTAGCTCCATTGCCCCATGGAGATTGTTTTTGCCATAGTGTAATATTTAATGGAAATATTTTGATTTCTGGCTGAGACCATAGAAATATTTGATTGTATTCAGTTTATGCTAACTCTTTCTCTGTAATTCCTTATGATTTTGCAGAAAAGCAAGAAAAGATTCTGATTAATGCAGGAGAAAGGCTGTATTTGATAGAATGCAGCAAGATTGGATTTATCTATGAAAGCGGAGCTGGAGATGAATATACTTGAAATCAAACAGCAAAGTCAAGTATCGGGAATAATTCTTGTCAAGTGTATTATTCTTATAATAAAGGAATAATGAATGTTGGAGTTTCTGATGGTAATAGACATATCTATTACAAGTTTGATTTGAATAAAAAAGAAATGATTGGAATCAAAAAAATTAAATGATAGCTAAATTATTTCTAAAATTAATATATTAGCTTTGCTTCTATTGAGGATTCGAATTCTTATTACTCTCATCTTTTTTTAATGCAGATGCTTTCTTTATAAGAGCAATTTAAAAATTTTTGATAATCTTATAAGGAGATAAACTAAATGATTATTGGATTACTAATGAAAAATTCACATGAAGCAATTTGAACTTATTGTAAGCCTATTATTTTCATGAAAAAAATATATTAAAGTATCTTATAGTATAGAATACCGCATCAGTTATTATGAATTCTATTGATTAATGCAATTTGCACATGAAATTATATTGTACATGTCAAAAAACATTCACGTGTGACATTCAACTTATAATTTAGAATTGACGTGTATAACTATTTTCAAAATCTTCATGCACAAACACAATAAGTAATCATTAATATTACATAAATAATAATTGAAATCCAATAATTTCTACTGAAGCAAAGCATCTACCATTGCTGGGTCTACATTATATACGTTAGTTAAAGATAATTTATTTAAAAAGCATTTACCAATGATTTTTCCTTCAAATTAAATTTGTAGTATTTGATAGGATTTGTACTTCCATTAATTCCAATGTATATTATTCCTTTATTTAATGAATAATACACTTGATAAGGAATATAATTGATTATTGAGGTATCTACAATCATTTTCCAGGAATTTAAGTTTTCAATATCGCTTTCATAAATTGATCCACCATTGCACTCGATCAAATACAGCCTCTCTTCTGCTCTTATCAAGATCTTGCTTCAATTTTTTTCAAAATCACAATGAATCCATGAGAAAGAGTCAATATCAATTGAATATAGAATAAGATTTCTATTTTTATACCCTGAAATCAAAATATTTCTATTGAATATAAGACTGTTGCAAAAATGATCAGGCGGCATTGGAGTTAGTTGAATTCACCGATTTTCTTTTAAATCAAATTTGCAAGATAAATTAAGATTATCATCATCTTTATTGCATCCTCCAAAGCAATAGACAGAATTATTGGAATAGACCGCTGATGAAAGACAGCAAGGTTTTCCATATGGCAATTGCTGGATTTTACCCTTAGGATCAATTAGCAAGGCAATCCCTGAGTATTTGGAGTTACCAAAACAAAATAACTTGCCATTTGGAAGCTGAGTTATACATGTGAAAGCATCAAGTATTTCTGGAGTTTTCAAGATCTTTGATACCTTCGTTTCTTTTTCAGTATCGTAAATGTATAGACCAACTCTACCTTTTTTCAAATTAGTATTATAAATTGAAGTTTTCTGGCGATAAGAGTAGGCACAGTCTTGGTAGGCTTGAGTAAGCAAGTGTGAATTTTCAGCACTTGAATTTTTCTCATATATCAAGCAAAGTTTTCTGAACTCTTGGTCTAGCTCTTTATCGTTTGGCCTATTTAATAATTCAAATTCTAAATCTCTGAAATCATTTTCTAAAGAATTGCTTTCTGAATTTATGATTTTTCTTTTGCAAATTGTTAAATTTTCTTTGGATTCCAATAAAAGATGACTCTCATTTATATTTTTGTGTGCCTCTCTTAAAATAGATTCATAGCTATGAGTCTTATCAGGCAAGCTTATATGTTTTTCAACATGGATTAAGCATGAAAACAGCTCAGAAGAAGTGCATGTACATGCAATATCAGCATCAAGTGTGCAGCTTGGCACAAAGCATTTCTCCATCTCCATATAACTATTATAATAAAATTGGTTTGAAAGTATTAATTTTTGAAGTCACAAGATAGATAATCTTGCTCCTATGAAATGGGAATTGGCTTTGGAGTCTATGGGAAGAATTATCCAGTTGATGCAATTTGTCAATTGCATTGCAAAAGCAAGACAAAAATCGCAAATGCTCTGAATTTTAGGCAAAGCAACAATAAATTAATGACTTAAGTTCTTAAATTAAAATTCTGATTAGTTCTAAAATAATATCTGATTATCTTGCAGCGTCTAACCGAGTTTTAATAATCAATTTTATAAATATCACCTATATTCTTCTGATCTAAAATGTCCAGCAGAGATGATAGCACAGGGGAGAATTCTGTCAAAATGCACTTATTGCTTAAAAACAGTGATTCAATCCAAGTTCAGATACAAAAAGAATGCTACTATAAGAGCAACTCTCTTTATCTTATCAGAAAAGAGATGAATTGGTCTAGTTTGTTCATGTATGATACAAAACGTGAATCAGAAGCATTAAAAGTGTTAGAAACTGAGCAATTGGATTTAGGCACATGCATAACTTGCCTTCCAGATAATAAATTATTCTGTTTTGGAAGTCACCATAATCAAGGGATTGCCTTGATCATTGATGAGAATTATGACCTAAAAAAATTGCCATCAGGATATTCTTGCTCTGGCGCATCAGCTTTGTATTTTGATAGAAATGTATACTGCTTTGGAGGTTTTGATACGAATGGTTGTTTAACTCTATCAACTAGATTTGATTTAAACAGAAATTTATGGTTTGAATTAACTCCATTGCCTGATGCTGACTGTTATTGTAATAGTGTGTTATTTAATGGGAATATTTTGATTTCTGGCTGAAGTAAGAAAAATATTCTTTTATATTAAATTGATACTGATTCTTTCTCTATAATTCCATGTGATTTTTTAGAAAGCAGAAGAAAGATTCTGACAAACATAGAAGAAAGACTATATTTGATTACATGCATAAAATATGGATCTGTTTATGAAAGCGAAGCTGGAAATGAATATACTTGAAATCAAATAGCCGCATATTCTATTATAGAGAACCTTTATGGGCAAGCGTTCTATTTGACTTGTAAAGAAGCAATATACATTGGTCATGCTGCATTTACTTTTAATAAATACTACAAGTTTGATTTAAATAAAAAAGTGATGCTTGAAATAGAAAGTCTAGCTAATTTCTTATAAATTTATCTATTATCCCCATTATTATTGAAAATTTCTGAGAAAATACTTAATAAAGTCTTACTTATTTTAGCCTTTTTGCGTGAAAATACATAAAATAATCCAGAGATTTTTATTAGATTCAATAGACATTGGCTCTTTTTCTACAATTATATTTTAGTTCAGGGTTCACCACAAAATTTTATTATAATTTTTTCAATATATTTTATAATTTTTGATTTGAGCAAAAAAGTTATAATTAAATTCTGAAAATCATAGTTTATAATTTATAAATTAATATATCTCTATACTCTTATTAATAGCCAAAAAGCTGCCAAACTTTTTATTATATTGAAAAATTACTATTAAAACTTTCTCATCCTCTTACAGGGGGAAAGTTCATATCTTATGCAGATAAATTAAAAGACATATTTTTAATTTATCTAATTAATCAAATAAAATGATTATTTGAATCATTATTTTTAGCCTGGCAATTTTAGACAAATTTTATTGCCAAAATTTATTAAGTCCACTTGATAAAAGTGAAATAGCTGTTTTTCGCTGATTTTTCCTGTTCTTTGTGAATTATACTCCTTTAGCAGTTTTTGAAGCTTATCATATGGAAGTCTCCTTTATTTTAAATTCTTTAGGACTTTCATGACTCGATGAAATTAATTTTGAAAATCTTTTACGATATTTATGAGTCTGATTATTCGATTTTCTTCAATACTCAAGCATCTTATATTGATTCGCCTTTTGGCTGTCAGGCTTTATATCTTTACTTATTATACCATATGTGCCATGGCAAGCTATAAGAGCAAGAAATTCTGGATTTCTTGGGATGTCTAATTCGTTTTTCTCTTTACTTTACAATATATCCGCAGAGAAATCTGAATATTTTATATTTGCAATAATGTTGGGTATTTATTTAACGACATGGATCAAAATTAAGTATGAAAATTTTTGGATTTTGGAGTTTTATGGGATTATGAAAACATACAATGTTTTGGTTTTTATCAATACTATTCTTATGTTGACACGAATTTTATCCCCTGAGCTTGATTTATTTGACATTTTTTATTTTTGCATCAGTTTTTATTTTTCAATTGCAATTACATTTTTCCTGATGGTTTATTTTATCCTTTCTTTGGAAGTCAATTGTGCATATTTGTTAGTAATTTGTAAAGAGATTCAGGAAAAATGAAAAAGTTGTGTAAAAAATAGAGGAAGTGAATGAAAACTGGTTGGGGTATATGGACTTATTGCGATCTACACATATTTTATGTATATTTCTTATGAATTAATTGAAATTTTATGAGGAGATCTTTGAATTTTGAGAGAAGTCTTTTATTTTATATGATCTGGGACAATTGGTGAGCTTCTAATTTACCCAGATGGCAAGGATACAGAAGGCTCTTCTTCTCAAGCTACATTGAATTCAATTTCAGTTTACTGTTTTATTTGGATTATAAGAATAGTTATAACTTAATCTTTTAATTATATTTTATTTTTTAAATAGCATAGAGTATATTCAGGAAACTAGTCTTTGCATGGGCATGCTTGTATTTTTATAAAACATGTCTTGGCTGATATATTTTCAATTCAGTATTTTCTTACTAAGCTCATATATTCTACAACATTTTTACTAAAATAAAACCAAAATTAATTGCATACTGATATCTTGACATTTTATAGTCTGCTATCAAATAAATGAGCGAGTGTTGGACTCTCAAGAAGATTCTATCAATATTATGTAACGAAAAAAATTTTTTTTTCTTAGTCGACAAAAGCTGTTCTTTTATTGCTAATCTTACTGTAAAAATTTTCTCAAATATATAAAAAAGATTAATTAAATATCTTAATAGTAAACTTTATCTTATTTAAGTATCGTCATATTTTTTTGTTTTAAATCAAATTTATAGTATCTGGGATCAGCATTTGTCGCAATATAGATGCTTTTCTTATTATATAAGCATGATAATTGCCCAGGGCTGTGATTTGTGATTATTGATTCAGCAATTTTTTTCCATTTAAATTCATCTCCAACTTCACTTTCATATATAAATCCTTTGCATTCGATCAGATATAATTTCTCAACATTAATAAGAATCTTTCTTTTATTCTCTGCAAAATCAAAATGAAGTATGAAAAAAGAATTGCTTTCGATTGAATAACGCAGGAGATGTTTATTAAATCCAGAAATCAAAATATCTCCATTGAATATGATGCTATTGCAAGCATGATCAGGTTTTGGCATAGGAGTTAAACCAATCCATTGATTTTCAATTAAATCAAATTTGCTTGATAGTGATAAAGCATCGCATAGTGATTTTTTCCCTCCAAAACAATAAATATTTCTGTTAAAGTAGATACTGGATGAGCCATAGCAAGAAGTTCCAGATGGCAGAACTCTAACTCCATAACTATTATCTATGAGAAAAGTTATTTCAGAGGCTGGATAATTACCGAAGCAAAAAAGCTCGCCATTTGGAAGCAACGCAATGCTTGTTCCAAAAGTCAACATTTCAGGAGTTTGTAACACTCTAAATTCTTCTCGTTCATTTTCAGTGTTATAAATACACAGCTTAGATATATTGTTTTCTCAGATAATCTGAAAATGAGAAGTGGCTTTATGATAAGTATTGATGTATTCTTGACAATCTTGCTTGAGTGTATAATCATCACAAATATGCTGACTTTCATATAATAAGCTAGTTTCTCTAAAATTTTTTTCTGCTTCTGGATTATTGGCTTTTTTCAAAATAGCGAAATTTTTAATTTTTATTTCATGAGGAATTAAAAATCGATTTATAGTTTTTTGAATGAACTTGTTTTGGGCTTGCTTTGCATCGTTTATTTTGTTCTCAATATCTTCTAGAGCAAAATCAATATGAGAAGAAAGGAAAGTAACTTGGTTTTGAAATTCAAATTCAATTTCTTCTTTTAAAACTTCAAAAATCCTTTTATCTACACTCTTATTAATTATGTCTGGAAAAAAGTGCGTAAATTCTTCAAGAATGTCATTTGTTTCTTTTTCGTTCTTTTCAAGTCTTTTTTCTATTTCAGCAAGTCCTCTGTCTAAAAATACTTCCACTTTGTCTTTGATAAAGCATTCAAGCATCTTTTCAATAAGGTTGCAAAGTCACTTGATGCTGTGTAAAGATTCTGCTTTTGTTGGAATCATTTCTTTGAGAATTTTAGTAGCAGCATCAGGCTGCAAATTCATCAATCTCAACACTGGATCTTCTTCTGATTTTGATATTTTTTGAGCTCGAGAAACATTTTCAAACCATCTACAAATTTTAGATGAATTGAAATCGATCATTTTTAGGTTTTCTTCAAGATTAGCTTCTAAAATATTGAGATTTTGACTGAAGAAATCCAAGAGTTTTTTCTTTAATTTTTCTTGCTTCGTTTTTGCTTGAATAAGAAGCTCAAGGACTGCATCTTTTGTCCCTACACAAGGTTCAAGAAAAAGAAAATCACTGATATGAGGTCCATTAAGCATTTTGCAATGCTTTGCTAGATGCAATTCGCATGAGTAAGTTTCAGGAGACGAGCATTGGCATGCATATTGAACTTCAAGCCTACAGCCTTTCTTAAAGCATAACTTAGAAGACATATTTATAAGTTAATTATTTTACTTCTAGCTCATATAGATGCTGCAATTTATAAGTAAAATTTATAAAAATTAATTACTTTTATAAGATATTGCACACTTTCAAATTTCTTGAGTATATCCATTTATCAAAACTTTTTTATCAAATATAGTTGCATCAAAATTATTTCCTATTAATGAAGCAAGAGCCTTCTGTTATTGCAAAATCTGCTGTTATGAGAAAATAGTCTTTTTATAAATATAAAAATTTCCTTAAAATGGATGAGTAACTCTTAAGCAGTGGCAAAATTAAGCTTTGCGTTATTGGAAACTCTTATACAGGAAAAACCTCAATACTTCTTAGATACTTTGACAACTATTTCAGCGATATTTACACTCCTACGATAGGTGTAGACTTTGTATGTTTTATTTAGAAACTCAGATATATAAGTAAATATGAGAATTATAAATATAATTCTTTTGTCTTGCAAGTATGAGACACTGGCGGTGATATGAGATGGAGGCACATTACTTTTGCATATTATCGAAATACATTGGGATTTTTACTTATATTTAATTTAACTGATCGAAATTCATTTCAGGATGCCAAACTATTTATGAGCTATATCAAAAATTCTGAAACAAAAAATCCTATTATAATTTTGGTTGGGAATAAGTGCGATTTGAAAAATGAAAGAGAAGTTTCATATGAAGAAGCTAAAAGTTTGGCTGATGAATTAAATATTTTATATATTGAAACATCTGCTAAAACAGGCTATAATATTGAAAATGTTATTTTGATATTATATGAAACTATTCATAAGATCTATGATTCAAGAATCAAAATATTGCACTAAGAAAAGAAAAAAATTTTGAAATAGCTTATACATTTAATGCAATAGTTTTTTAATATCTTGCATATTTTAAAGATAAATTTGATTTAAATCAGTTTATCACTGAAAAGACTTTCTTTCACATGTATCTCGAGTGCAAAAATTTAAAAATTAAGTCTATAAAGTTTGTATTTTTTAAGCTCATAAGTGAAGTTACCGTTAATTATGATTAACTTCAAAAGACAATTACTCATCAACTTCAATTGCAGATTCTCTCAATGAAGGATAAGGCACAGCCTCATAAACAGAAGGACTATCTGCTTCTTTTAAATCTCCGATGCTGCCTTTTCCAAATGAATTGTCATTTTCCACATAAATCCTTGCTATCGATGCATCAGCACTCTGATCTTTATCAATGCCTGACTCTTTATCGCTTATATTAATAGAAGAGAGGCTCTTAATTCATGTTTCAATTCTTGTTCCACGTATTAGCATTCTGCATAGCCGAAGCTTTGAATATAAAATTCACAAACCTATGCCAGTCATACTGGAAATCCAATGAACCACGAAAAATAAATTGACAGCTATTATTACAATAAAAAGTATAATTCTTGAATAGGATTGCAAATCGTCTGTTAAATAGAATAATCCACTATAAATAGTAATCCCTGATACTAAAATTGACTTTGTTTCTAATGAATTTAGCTGACTTGTTCGGTAAGGGTTAATGTTTCATTGCAAGAAAAATAATAGAAACAGCAAAAGTAAAGTTATCAAGGCTTGAAATCTGATTGATATAGAGCTTAGGAAAACTGAGCAGCAGATAATAATAATTTTTCTATATAGGATAGTAAATTCTCAGTAATAAGTTGTATTTTTGAAGCCGAGATATAAAAATCCAAATTGTAATTTAAGCTCTGTGGTGTTTAATTGGTCCCTTTTCAAATACATATACCATAAACATAAACTAGGAATAGCAATGCATCATATTATAATACTTGGAAGAGCAACGGATAAGGAGTAAATTGTATGCTCATCGTTTCAACATTTAATATCTAAATCAGATAGAAGATAATAAGATCCAGACTCAATTTCCATACAGTTAAAAGTGGAAAAATTATACCTTACAAGCGAGGGCTGTATCAAAAATAGCTGAACTACTAAAGAGCCGAAGAATTTATTTTTGAGATATTTTGTATTTTTAAAACATAAATAATATCCAGTCCAAAAACCCATAGTTAAAATAGCTAAACATAATGGAAGAAAAGCCAAAAATATTAATTTTGAAAAAAATGGCTTTGATCCCTTCCCTTGTATATAGCAATCAATAGAAAATACCTGATCAATCATGCTTCCTGCGGAATTTTGAATAGAGAACAATTGAAGAACAAGTTGGGTTCAATTTAAATTGAATGATGTTGTAATAACCACGAGTTGCAAATAATTCATAAAAATTTTGAAATAAACTGATGTGAGTGATTTTGGTTTATATGCCAATTTGAAAGAAGATCTCGTCATTATAAGGACAATGATTACAACTAAGACAATCATTCCGACTAATATTAATGAATTTGTGGTCAGATTCGGGCATTTAGAGCATGTATTTTCTCCATTTCTTGAATAATTATCTTCACAAGATTGGCATAAATTCCCATAATAGCCTTCTTTGCAAGCTCCGATTGAATTATTTGTATCAATTCCACCTAGACAAGCATGCGGATTAAGACATTTTATAAAATTATCGGTCAAATTATTGACTCTTCAATAGCCAGGCCTGGGATAAATATTGTTTTTTCCATAGCATTTAGCAGACCCTGGGCAATCTTTGCATTCCTCTCCAGCACGAAGATTGTAGGTTCCATATTCACAAATTTTACAACGCTTTGATATTAACGCCTCTCCTACCTCACATTCTCTTAGTTTGAAATAATAATTATTTTTCAAATTTGTAGCTATTATTGATGAATAAAGACTAAATTCTACAGTGCTTCCAGGGTCGCCAGTAACTATAACTTCAGTGAAATTATAAATTCCTGATAAAGCTTGAACTTTTAATTTTCCAGATAAGGAATAATCAGAGCTGTCAGAAATTCCTAACTGGCATGTACTTGAGCTTTCTGTAAGGACTGTTTGGCCATAATGATCTATTATACCTACAATTATTGGGTTTGATAAATATTGTCCTGGAGCTGATGGCACTTCGATTTCAAGTCTTCTTTTGTAGCTTAAAATTTTCAAACTAAAAGGAAATGAAGCCAAATCATTGCCATATAATGCGAAATTATTTGAATAACTTGAGTTGGATATTGTTGGCTGAGTTGAATATCATTGTATTGCTCCACCGCTCAAGCATGCATTATTATCAGAAAAAACGGAGTTTTTTATATAAATGCTGACTTGAATAGTAGAAGTCAAGTATAAAGCTCCTCCTTTCCCATCTGTACATTTACTATTTATGCCTAAATCAGTGGCTGAATTATTTAAAAATTTGCAATCATTGATAGATATGTTTACATTATTTGAATAAATAGACCCTCCATTGAGAGATTTGCAATTTTCAAAAACTGAGTTCTCTATAGAGGCCATACAATCGTATGCATTATTAGTCGTATGATCAAATTTTATAGCGCCACCTGCTGATGATACTAAATTTTTAAATTTTGTATCAATAATTGTGACATTTTTACAATCACCGCAATTCAATGCTGCACCATCGCTATTACTTCCATTTTGAAAATCTGATTCAATTACCTCAATATATGGAGAATTTGTAGATTCAATTGCAGAGCCTTCGTATTCTTGAATTTTAGTATTGCTAATACTCAAACTGCTATCGAGTATATAAATAATCCCTCCAGTGGTTGATGCAAAGCTATTTAATATATAAGAATTTATAATTTTGCAGATACTTCCAGAAATGCATTGAAGTGCTCCACCGTATTGTGATTTTGTATTTGAAAAGTTGCATTGGTCACATATTAAAAAGCTATCTGTGATTGAAATACTCCCTCCAGCTTCAGCAGAGAGGGAATTTTTAAACACTGAATTATTTATAAATAAGTTTGAGCCAATGCTTATAGAAATATCGCTCCCATCAGTTCCTTTGTGATCTGAGAAAAATGATTCAGAAATATTGCTTGTTGAATATATCATAAAGACTCCAGAGTTCGTTAATCCTGTGTTATTAAAAATAGAACAGTTTCTCAATATAAAAAGTCCATAATTTGCTAGAATTGCTGCCATAGAACCTGCTTTATTATGAGAAATCTGTGTATTTATAAGATACGAATATGAAATTTCTGAGTTTATAACAGATATAGCTGACCCTCTGAATCCAGATTCATTTTGAGAAAAAATTGAATTGTTAAAGATAAATATAGAGTCTTTTTCTATTGCTAGTCCTCCACCATCTCGCTTAGAGGTATTTTTTACGACTGTGCAATTATTGCAAATGATATTTGAAGAGCCTAAAATATAAATAGCTCCCCCATCGGAAAACGCTGAGTTTTCTTTAAAAACTGAGCCCTCCAATTTTGCAGTTGAACCATCTTTTATAATTACTGAGCCTCCTTCTATTGCTGTATTTTTATAGAAGTATGAGTATTTATCAAATCAACTTCCTTTAGCAATGATGACGGTATTATTGGTATTATTGTAAAAATACAGATATGAAGTATATAAGTTAACTATATTTGAATTGCCATTTGCATACAAAATACTATTACCTCTATTGGAAATTATGTTGCAATTTAAAACATATGTTTCAGCGGGATAAGAATGATCAATATTCAAGACTGCAGCATAGTTATCATAATTTGAAATAAAATCGCAAGTATCTATTGACAATTTACCAGATTGCATTCTTGCGAATATTGTAGTGATATTATTTCCTATGAAACTTGAATATGAAATTTGACTTGATGGGTCTAAATTAATTGATTTATCAATAAAAATAATATTTTTGCCTCCATTGTTATTTAAAAATGCCATTTTACTCATTCTCACTAATATATATGATTGAGGATCAAATGTAGAAAACGATATATGGCCCAGTTTACCATTGCTATTTTTCATCGTGCAATTTTTCAGTGAAATCTCTGAATTTACCCAATCTTTGCCTAAAAAAGCCAATGTGCTGTAAAGAGAGCTTGATACAGAATCAAAAATACAGTCTTCTAATGTTAGATTTTGAACAGATCTAGCTGATATAGCAGCTTCTCCACCAATGAAGCTACAGTTAATTAAAATAAATTTACTAGTAGACGTTGAAGAGCTTAAGGCTACAATCGAATTGCCAATTCCGTTATAAAAATAGTTGTGTTTAAAAGTCAGATTCTTTAAAATCAGCTCATCTGGCATAGTTACATCCAAAGCCACACTATTTCCACTTGATTTATTTTCAATAAACTCAGAATTTTGCACAAGCGCTTGATTTATGCAATTTGATAGGACTAATCCGGCATTATCATTGGCGCAGCAATTCTTAGAAACGATATTGCAGTCAAAATTAAAATTTGTACTTGTGACCGAAATTATCGATTTACAACTTGGTGATGCTGATGATATTGACGAATTTATATAAAGAGTGTCCAAACTTATCAAATAGTTGATTGTCACAGTGTTTATATCCTCTTCTAAATAATCTCCGTTTGAAATTCAAGTTGAGTTTGCAATATAAATATTTGGGAGATTGGATAAAGAAATCCCATTACCTCCAAATCAATTTTTTGTGAAGTTCAAGTTTCTCAAGGTTATGTTTCTTGGAGGAATGTCTACTCTTGTTATTTGTCCAGAGTCCAATGTAACAACTAATGAGTCTCCACTGATGAACTCTTTTATTAGTTTTCCTTTGTATGAAATGCCAATAACCCCGTCGTCTATTGAAAAATTATTGAAAAACGAGCAGTTATTTATCAAAACATTTTGGAAATCTCGATTGAATGAGATCATTAAAGCTGATATCGCAAAAGCACTGTTATTTTTGAAAATATTATTTTCAATACGGATATTTATCAAGTTTTCATAAATCAAATTGTTGTTTTTATCAATTTCTACAGGCATATTGAGCCCATACTGATTGATTGAGAAAAGGCCATTATAGTTAAAGTTATATTGAAATATCGAATTTAAAATCGTCACATTCAAAACTTGATAGAAAGTAAACATAGCCCTTGTTGCTAATTGTGGATTAATATTACTCAATATGTTATACTGAATTGTAATATTGTTTAGTTCTACATAATTGATTTGGTTCAACACCATGAATCCAGATAAATCAATATCATCATTTATTTCGTATCCATTATTGAGCAAAGACACAGAACTATTGATAAAGTATATTTCTCCACAATTATCTGTTGAACAAGAATTCGATAAGATTACTCCGCTTTTAGGCTTGCTCATTATGTTATAAAAGTCCACAGAAATTATTTTCAAAATCCCGCCATTTAAAGTAATAATTGAATTGTATTGTTGCCTGAAATTTTTAACTTTAACATTCTAATATAACACTTACAATCAAATTTAACACCCCATTCATGCTTATTTCAAAGAAATTTGTATTATGGAATTGATCGCAAGTTGATTGAGGAACATAATCAGTCAAATTTAAAGTATTCCCACGATCATCAATAATAATTCCATTACTACTTGCTATATTTTTGCAGTAATCACAATCAGAGCAATATGGGCTGAATTTTGAAATTCCATCAAAAATAATGTTTTCAAAAGTCACATTAGCTAATATATCAAGTGTCATAGGACTAGTATCCACCATTAAAGTGACTATTTCATTATCATCCACACAGCTCGTGACATTATAAATTGAACAATATAAAGGCTTTATAGTTATTTGCTTCATTTTATTAGATCTTCTGTATAAAGGCCTTGAAGGAGTTGCATCAAGCAAATATGTATCTGTAAAAGGTGCTAGATGATGCTTCCCTTTCATTAGATAAACCACTGAATACTTCAACGTCAATTTTGATAGTCCATATGATAAAGAATTGTATGGAGAATTAATTGAGCCATCTCCTTGATCTATATAATCTGCACTTATAAAACTTTCATCTTGCTTTTCTTCTGAGCTTTCATCTTCAAGCGGTGCACATATTCAAGCGTTTAACATTTGGTAATCATAAGGTTCAAAATATCTTGGACATTGATCTACACAGTAATGATAATACTGCAGATGTTTACATCATACACACATTGTTGTGTCTAAACTTGAGCAAATCCAGCAACTTGTAATTGGGCAATCGACTAAATTGCATTCAAAGTAGCTATAAAAGCAATCTCTGTTCAAGCAAGATTGATTGCAATCCGGAGAACGTAATTGATAGTTTAACACACATCCATGGTCTTCATAGCAATTATTGAGTGAATTTACAGGGTAGTTTCAGTCACCTACAACTATTTGAGCAGAATATGATGAATAACGTATATTGTCATCTTTGCAGTGAGGATCAAAGTCACAATCAAAAATTAAACATTCTGGTTTGCAATTTCCAAGATCAGAATTTAAGCAATTTGGAGCGCATGATGGACAGTCATTTTCATCATAATTGCATCATTCAGTATAGCATTCTTTATTACAAATTCCGTTATTTATCATGCTTTCAAAGCATCCAATTGCACAATATCCACATGAATAATTATCAAAATTACATGATTCAGATGAGCAGACAGAATCGCATTTTGAATTTTCTAATAAATCAGGAAAGCATCCTGGAGCACACAAACACTGACCATTATCAAAAAAACAGCTAGCTGTATTGCATTGGGTTTCGCAATAATAATTTGTCAATAAATTTGAAGTGCATTCTGGACTACATGTAGAATTTCAACAATTTCCACCATCATATTGACAATAATAATTCATGCAAGCCCAATCACACACCTCATTTTCTATCATTGATTTTTCGCAGCCTGGATTGCATTCCTAAATTAACCTTACACATGTATAATTATTGAAGTTACATAGAGCATTGTTACATTCTGGATGACATATAGAATCTTGAAGAAATTCTAAAGTGCAGCCATCTGAACAGTATCCACAGTCTCCATGATCATACCCACAATAACCATTATCGCAAGAATTATCACAAACTCCATTGCTTTCCAAATTACATCCCAATCAGTTTTTGCAATATACTTCACAGTCGCCGCCATCAAAGTTGCAGCCTTGATTCATACAGCTAAAGTCACAGTTGCCATCTCCTATCTGATTAAAATTTACTCAATATGGTGAACAATCTACAGAGCATAAAGCAGAAACGTAATACATTAAGAGAAACTTGATAAGGAAAACAACCTCCAAATCAAAATAATTGTTCTTATCCATATTTTTTATTTATTGATTCATATATTTAATATTATCTGAAATGTTTAAATATTAAAAAAAAAACATAATAATTCGAGATTTTATACTAAAATTAAGAATTTTTGAGAATTTTACTATATTGAAATTTAATTCTGATGATAAATTTTCATTTAGAGTAATAATAATAATAAAAATTATGACTATCATTCAAAAAGTGATTCTAAGATATTCTTAAAGCTTTAATCCTATTTAAAATGCTTGCTAAATTTATTAAACCAATATCTTTTCAACTTATTCCAATTTCTTCACCCTATTTGTGTCAAAGTCAAATTCATTTTTCTCAACAAGCTTAATATGGACATATACACACATTAGAGGATCAAATTATTTAAACAACAAATATTTAATTTAACTTCTCTCTTATAGTAAGTATAAAAGAATACGTAATCTAAATAATTTAAGATAATTTTAAAGATAGGAATATGGATTATGATGCTTCCAGCTATATAACATGTATTAAATCTATATTAAAATCTAAAAAGCAAGCAAATTGATGATTTATTGATATTTATAAAGAATGCAAAGCACATTAAGAGTGACTTATATAGGAACCCTATAGAATTCTTTTTGACAAAGCCACAAAATGAAACAAATAAATTTATTGAAGAATTTTCTGTACCAAATATAAATCAAGGCAGCTCTATTGATTTTTTCAGATTGAAAAAGTCATCAATAGCATTTACAATTTCAATTACAATTATTTTAAATGAGATCATGCAATGAACATTGAAACAAATTGAATTTCAGAAAGAAATGACGATTTATTTGTTTATTTTTATCAAAAAAGAATTGGGTATTTATGATCTGAAAATTATAAAAATGCGCGAATCTCGTTTTATTATGTAAATGAATAAGTGAAAAAGTTCTTTCCTATGAAAACGTTTGCAGAGAAATTTTAAATTCAAATGGCTGAAACAATTTTATCAATAAAGCAAGCTTCAAAGACTCTCCAAAGCGCTTTTCCTTATTCCAAAAATTTAATTTTTTAAGAAATATCAAAGATATATGCTTCTGTAAAAAATTATAAAAAAGCTATAAAATTAAGCTTAGAATGTTTACAAGATTAAGCTTTTCATTATTGGAAACTCTAATATCGGATAACTCATAAACGCTGTGTGTATATATCGAAGCTTTAATATATAATGTGCAATTCGACTGTTATATGCAACTATTCATTCAAGAACCAAACTGATAGTTTTATCAAGGCTAATAAATTTAAAAAAAATGATCAGAAATTCCAAGATTATGTAGTGTTTGAGATAAATATTTATGATTTAATTTTATTCAATAGCTATAGCCTGATGAATAATTTGGGATTCTATAAAAATGGAAAATATACTTTGTGATGTTTGTGGGGAAGAAGCATTCAAGTTTTGTGCTTGTTCTATCTATCTTTGTATCAATCACGAAGAAGATCACAAGTGCTCTGATATATTGGACAAAAAGATTATAAGCTTTTATAAAAACATTGATGAAGAGTCTAGGAAAATTTTATCTTTACATTTAGAGCAAATAAAATCCATAATATCTGAGTATCTGTCTTCATCAACGATAGATGCAAGATTTTATGACGAATTTAATAGACAGAGCAAGCAAATTGATAAATTATTGCTATTTATTAAAAATTCAAAATACATTAAGAATGATGTGTTTTTGAATCCAATAGAATTCTTTTTGACACGACCGCAAAATGAAACTAATAAGTTCATTGAAGAATTTTCCATGCTAAATGTAAATCAAAGCAATATTATTAATTTTTATCAGATTGAAACAATTGTCAATAGCATTTACAATTTCAATTATTTTAAATCATATGATGTAGCATGCTTTGAAATTAATTGAATTTCAGAAAGAAGTGAAGACTTATTTACTCATTTTTATCAAAAAGGAATTGAATATTTATGAGCAGAAAACTATAAGCATGCTAAAATGTCCTTTTTATTATGCAAGTCAATAAGTAATAAAGTAGTTTTCTATGAAAGTGTTTGCAAAGAAATTTTAAATTTATCTTTGATTGTTACTGA
Organism: Blepharisma undulans; assembly: GCA_949751825.1. Lineage (NCBI taxonomy): Eukaryota > Ciliophora > Heterotrichea > Heterotrichida > Blepharismidae > Blepharisma > Blepharisma undulans. Next base: position 30,651 of record CATKHM010000060.1, read on the forward strand.
AAAACTCTTATCAGAAAAAGAAGCAGCTGAAATAATATCAACAATAAAGCAAGCCACCAAGGATCTTCAAAATAATTTTCCCAATTGCAAAAGTTTAATTAGATACGAAACATCAAAAATATATGTTTCTGTAAAATGCTATAAAAAAGCTATAAAACTTAGCTTAGAATGTTCAAAAAATATTGAAGATGAAAAAGAGAAATTTTATATATGACTTTACCTTGGATATTTATACCAATGCTGATTGGATTTTGAAAATGCAAAAATTTACTACGATAAATGTGAAAATTTAATCATTTCAAACATAATTGATTCACAGCTTGATTTGCAGAATTGGTATTTAAGCATAGCAGAGTTTCATATACTTGTAGGTGAGTATGAAATAGCAATAGATAAATGCATTTTTGGGATAAATTTATGCAAAACAGATCAAATGAATTATCAGCTATATATCAATATGCATGTTAAACTTGGAGATGCTTTCAACTATGTAAATGATTTTGAAGGATCAAAAAAGCATTATATTAAGGCCATGTCTTTATCAAAACAATATAAAAAATCAAATTTGATTTGCATATACCTCAAACTTTCTGAACTCTATTTAAAAAATTTTGAATTTGACAAAGCACGAAAAAGGGCAAATTCATGCAAAAAGCTCTGTAAAAAATCTGAGATTGGCGATACTATGAATTTTGCTGCTGCATATAGAATTCTTGCAATTATAAAGTTAAACCAAGGAGATTATTGAAAATGTGAATTATTTTTACAAAGAAGTCTTAATCTTTGTAAAGCAATTCCATATTTTAACTGATTATATTTTATTATTGAGCTTAATATTTTGGAGTTTTATATTATGAATTATAATTTTAAAGAGGTTGAGAGTCATATACAAAGATTGAATGAAAAAATGGAGAACTTAAATGACAAAAATTGGAATAATTTTTTGTTTTATGATATTTTGAGTACTTTTTATTTATATAGTAAAAATATAGCAAAAGTAAATACTCTTCTCGACATTTGACAGTGTAATAGAAATGCGGCATTGAAATATGATGGTAATGAAAAATCTGAATTTTGCTGCCTAAACGCATTAAAAAATGTATATTTGAGAAACCATCAAGAATCAGAACAGTGGTTTATGCAATGAAAATCATCGATGAACTCAGCAAAATTATTAGACAAATGACAGCTTTTTGAATTTACTTTACTTTTAGGCTACTCATATTACTTTTCAAGAAATCTACCTAAAACCATAAATATATATTTGGAAACATTGAAATACTTTGAAAGCTGCTTTTTGAGTGATAATTATAAATCAGGATATTTATACTTATATTTAGGCATATATTATGCAGTAACGACAGAAGTATCCAAAAGTGTTGATTATTTTCACAAAGCTTTACCCATTTTTGAAATAAAAACTGAATCAAATGACATCGTATTTATCTTATATAATAACCTTGCTGTTGTAAATTCATTCCTAAAGAATCGAAAAGCAGATCAATATTTTTCACAATCAAAAATTTTATATGAAAATGGAAATTCAAAAAAGAATAAATCAATTTTTGAATTTCATTTAAATCAAGCTTTATATTGAATTTATAAAAAAATTTATATTGAATCTGAAAGATGAATAAATGAATCTAAAAAATTTACTTACAATAAAATACAAAATCTAATTGAAATAAATATTCTTAAAGCATTTATATCAGAGTGCAAAGAAAATCGCAAAAAAACTGAAAAAATATTACTTAAATCGTTAAAGAGCTTAAAAAATAATTATTCCAAACACTTTTTGTATGAAACTTTATATAAATTCATAGCAGTTTATTACAACAGAAGGGGAAACTACAGTAAAAGTGAAAAATATATGGAAAAATATAGACAAATTTTCATAGAGAAAAAGATTTCTATTTCCATTGATTATAATATACCAATAAAATTTAACATTTTAATATAATTCTTAGCTAGATTCTATAATAATCTTCTTCTCATAATATATTTATATATAATTAAAAGCTAGACAAATATTTTTAAGTCGAAAATATTATACGAAGAGGTAAACCGAAAAAAATAAAAATTTTTGAATTTCATTAATATCAAACCTTTGTTGAAACGAATAAGGAAATTTCATTGAAATTATGAAATGAATAAATTGAATAGTAAAAATTAACATAAAATGGATGAGTAACTCTTATTCAGCGGCAAGATCAAGCTCTGCATTATTGGAAACTCTAATACAGGAAAAACCTCGATCCTTCTTAAATTCTTTGATAATCATTTCAGTGATATATACACTCCTACGATAGGCGTAGATTTTGTATGATATTACTTTAGAAAATCAGATATTTAAGCCAATTTGAGAATCATAAAATTCATTCATTCATTTTACAAGCATGAGATGCCGGTGGTGATATGAGATGAAGGCACATAACTTTGGCGTATTATCGGAATACATCAGGATTTTTACTTATATTTAGTTTAACTGATAGAAATTCATTTCAGGATGTCAAGCTATTTATGGGCTATATCAAAAATTCTGAAACCAAAAATCCTATCATAATCTTGATTGGAAATAAATGTGATTTAAAAAATCAAAGAGAAATTTCATATGAAGAAGCAAAAAGATTGGCTGATGAATTTAATATTTTATATATTGAAACATCTGCTAAAATAGGCTATAATATTGAATGTGCGATTCGGTTATTATATGAAACTATTTATAAGATCTATGATTCAAGAATCAAAACATTACTCTAATAATATAAAAAATTGAAATAGCTCATGATTGGAACTCAGAGCTTTCAATTTAAAATAAATTGTGATTTAGCTTTTATTTCATAAATAGAATGTGAATAACTTAATAGGATAATTGATTTCTATAAAAATGGAAAATAAAATAGCTTGTAGAGTTTGCGGAGAAGACGCATTTAATTTGTGTAATTGCTCCAGCTATCTTTGCAAAAATCATACAGAAGATCACAAGTGTTCAGATTCATTGGACAAAATTTATATAAGTTTATATAAAAATATTGATGAAGGGTCTCGAAAAGTTTTATCTTTGCATTTGGAGCAAATAAAATCTATAAGCACTGCATATATATCTTTACCAGCTATAGATTTAAAATATTGGAAAGAATTTAACAAACAGAGCAAGCAAATTAATGATTTGCTGCTATTTATTCAGAATGCAAAATATATCAAGAATGATCACTTTATGAATCCTATAGAATTCTTTTTGACAAGACCACAAAATGAAACAAATAAATTTATTGAAGAGTTTTCCATACCAAATATAAATCAAAGCAGCATTATTGATTTTTATCAGATTGAAAAAATCTTCAATAGCATTTACAATTTCAATTATTTTAAATGAGATCATGCAATGAATTTTGAAATAAATTGAATTTCAGAAAGAAATGACGATTTATTTACTCATTTTTATCAAAAAGGAATTGAGTATTTATGATCTGAAAATTATGAAAACGCAAAAATCTCGTTTTTACTATGCAAGTCAATAAGTGAAAAAGTTATTTGCTATGAAAACGTTTGCAGAGAAATTTTGAATTTAGCTCTTGGTGTTGCTGAACAACTCTTATCAGAAAATGAAATAGCTGAAATAATTTTATCAATAAAACAAGCTGCGAAGAGTCTTCAAATTGCTTTTCCTTATTCCAAGAATTTAATTTTTTACGAAATATCCAAGATATATGTTTCTGTAAAAAATTATAAAAAAGCTATAAAATTGACCTTAGAATGTTTAAGAAGTATTGAAGATGAAAAAGAGAAATTTTATATTTGAATTTACCTTGGACATTTATATCAATGCAAACTGGATTTTGAAAATGCGAAGATTTATTATGATAAATGTGAAAATTCAATTAATTTGAATCTGATTAATTCGCAATCTGAGTTGCAGAATTGATATTTAAGCATAGGAGAATTTCATATTCTTCGAGGTGAGTATGAGAAAGCAATAGATAAATACTTTTTGGGAATAAATTTATGTAAGAAAAATCCAATGATTTATCAAATTTATATTGATATGCATTTTAAACTTGGAGAAGCCTATAATTATTTAAATGATTTTGAAAGATCAAAAAATCATTATCTTAAAGCCAAATCTTTATCTCAAAAATATAAAAAATCAAATTTGATTAGTATATATCTCAAACTTTCTGAACTCCATTTAAAGAATTTTGAATTTGAGAAAGCTCAAAAAATGGCAAAATCTTGCAACAAGCTATGCAGAAATTCTGAGTTTGTCGAGACTTTGAGTTTTGCTGCCTCATATAGGATTCTTGCACTTATAAAATTCCATCAAGGAAACTTTTGAAAATGTGAGTTATTTTTACAAAGAAGCCTTAATCTTTGTAAAACAATTCCTCATTTTAATTGGTTAAATTTTATTATTGAGCTTAATGTTTTGGAATTTTACATTATAACTCATGATTTTGATACAGTTGAGAGACATATACAAGATGTGGAAGAGAAAATGGAGAAATTGTATAGCAAAAATTGTAGAAACTTTTTATGGTATGATATTTTGTGCACATTTTATTTATTTACTAAAAATATAGCTAAAGTAAATAATCTTCTTGATATGTGGAAGAAGAATAGAAATGCGCGATTGCAATATGATAGTAATGAAAAATCTGAATTTTTCTGTTTAAATGCATTAGCAAGTATATGTTTAAAGAAACTTCAAGAATCTGAAGACTGATTTATGCAATGAAAAATAATGCTGAACTCAGCAACGCTATTAGACAAATGGCAGCTCTTTGAATTTAATTTACTCTTGAGTTATTTGTATTACAAATCCAAAAAGATTCCAAACACAATAGATATATTTTTGAAAACAGTGAAATACTTTGAAAACTGTCTTATGAGTGATAATTCTAAATTGGGTTACTTATTCTTACTTTTAGGCATATGCTATATAATTAAGCAGGAATACTCAGAATCTATTGGTTATTTTCAAAAAGCATTATGTATTTTTAGAAAAAGATCTCAATCAAATGACATTTTATTCAGTTTATATAATAATCTCGCAGTTTCAAATTTATATTTAAAGAATAGAAAAGCTGATCAATATTTTATAAAAGCCAAAAATTTATACGAAGGAGGGAAATTAAAAAATAAGCAATCCATTTTTTATTTTCATTTAAATCAAGCTTTATATTGTATTTTCAATCAAAATCTTGCTGAATCGGAAATATGAATCAATGATTCTAAAATGTTTACTTATGATAAAATTCAAAATTTAGTAGAATCGCAAATTCTGGAAGCGTTCATATTAGGGTTTGAAGAAAATCAGGAAAAAACCCAAAAAATATTAGTTAAATCGATAAATAACTTGAGAAATCATTATTACAAGAATGATTTACTTGAAAATTTATATAAATTCATAGCAATTTTTTACAAAAATATTGGCCAAATCAACAAAAGTGAAAAATATATGGAAAAATATAGGCAATTTTTGATTGAAAGAAATGCTCCGATATCCATTGATGATAATGTGCCTTTAATTTTTAATGCTCTAATGTAAATTATCAAGAAAAGAGCAAGATACATTTTCTTCCTATTATAATAATAAAAAACACTATTTATGAGGAGCTTTAATGCTAAATTTTTTAAAAAATTTTCAATCCATTTGTTTTCATTTTTCTCAATTGATGCCCTACAGTAACTTTTATATAGACAATTTCGATATAAATTGATGAAGCAATAGCACACTCAATTAAGAAAAAAGCATAGTTCTACTTTGCTACGCTATAATTTTCTTGCATAAATGTCAACTAATTATTAATTTGAATTTTATTAACCTACTAAGCTGTTATATCAATCTGCTTTATGCCATTAAGACTTATTTTTAATTGAAAGAGTTTTATTCTAGGCACCATAAAATAAGAAATTGAAAATTTGCGATATTTGCAGATAGTTTTGGACTATTTTCATTTATCCTTGTTAAAATAACAGATATATCGAAAATAATACTTTAATAGCATGATTATTGATATTTTTAGCTTAAAAATTATAGGGATAAGTAATATCTAGTGATGTCCTTGATTTCTAAGAGCAGTAGCTTTATAGAAGCAATCCAACGAATCTTTATCTCTACCTAAACTCTTAAGAGCTTTCCCTTTAGCTTCATAATACACTGGAATATTACCATTAATTCGAATAGCTTTTTTAAAGTGATCTATTGCATCAGTATAAGAATTTTCATTATAAAAAATTTCTCCTAAATGGAAATGTGCACAATGATTATTTGGTTCAAGATCTATTGCTTGAATTAAATAACCCATAGCTTCTTGCTCATTTTTGTTATATTTGAGCGCCATTCCTTTATTTGTAAATGCATGTGCAGATCTAGGATCAATTTTTATTGCTTTATCATAATAGCTTATGCATTTTTCATATTTTTGATTATTGAAAAAATAATCAGCTATTTCTAAGCATGTTTCAAGCAAATTTGGGTTTAATAAAAGGGCTATTTTATAGCAATTAATTGCATCTTTATTTTTCCCTCTCTTGGTGAGAGAGCTTCCTTTATAAATATAAGCTTCTGCAAGAGTAGGGTTAAATTTAATTGCTTTGTCAAAATATCTGATTGAATCTGAATAATTTTTATTGTCAAAAAGTAGCTTTCCAATGCTGAAATAAGCCCAATTGCTATTTGAGTCTATTTCTATAATTTTTTCAAAACATTCTTTAGCTTCTGATACTCTATTAAGACGTTCAAGAATTTCGGCTTTAGTGCGATAATAAGATTCTTCATATGGTGATATGTCAAGAGCATTACCAAGATAATTTAAAGCATCTTGTAGTTGGCGATTTTCTACGCAAATTTCTGCAATAGAATAATATCCTGCATGCATATTTTCATCAAAAGAAATGGCTTCTTGAAAACGTGTCCTAGCATCTTGCTTTCTGCCTTGTTTTTTAAGCGCTAAACCTTTTCGCTCATAGGCAAAGCTAAACGTGGGGCAATTTGCAATAATGCTGTCAGAGAGATTTATAGCATCAATGAATAATTCTTTCTCAAGCAAGGCATTAAGCTTTAGATATTTTAAAATATTATTTTCTAAGCCGATGCCGAATAATTCGTTATAACACTGAATGCTTTCATTAGCTTTGTTTAAATCTAAAAACTCTAATGCTTTTATAACATAGGCAATAGAAAAAGAAGGATCCATTGAGATAATGTCGTCTAAGCATTCTATTGAGGATTGAATTTTTTGTAATCTTGCTAATGATAAACTTTTATGAAAAAGAGCATCTAAATAATTTGGCTGTATTTTTAAGGCAAGGCTAAAAGAACTGATGGCTGCTTTTCATTTTCCAGTATGATATTGAAGCATCCCTTGCTTAAAATGCCAATTGCTGCATGAAGGATTATATTCTTCAGTATCTGAATTTCATGATTCTATAAATTTATTTCATTTTTGTAATTCTTCAGCATATTTATCTTGCTCATTAAGATCTTTCTCATTTTGGCTAAATTTCATGATCTCCTTTATTAAATTTTGATTTATTCCATTTAGTTGTAAATTATCGAGATTACTATTTTCGATAATTCTTTCAATCGAACTCATAAATTTGTTGAATTCTCCAATTTTTTCTAATATTTTTATGCTAGATAAGCAGCAGGTGTCCATTTCAGCGGTTGAAATATTGCCAGCAGATAAAGACTGGAAATAAATATTGAATTCACTGTTAGGTTTGTTTAATTTGTCAAGATACTGCTCTATGGAATCCACCTGATCGTCTGAGAGTGATAAACAATATTTTAATCCTCTTTCTATCCTTATAATGAGGCTGCTAATAGTATTGATAGAAGCTTGCTTAGATGTTTGCAGCTTAGACTTAAAATCACAAAAAGTATTGATATATTTTTGGTTTGATATTCATTCAGGCGAAGCATTTGACGAAACAAGGCTATGCGGTAGTCCTATGTGACCAGAAATATGTTCATCGCATAGATTTGTTGGAGGAGAAGTACACATGCACATAAGACTGGCATTGTTTCCACAGTTTCTAAAAGAGCACCTTCTCGAATTCATATAAAATATTAAAAAATAGCTCCTTGAAGCTTTACAATAATGAAAATTTATTCTTAATATTTTTTAAGCAGAATTTACATTTCTTTTATATCTTTTGAAGAACTGCTTTTTAAGAATGAACGTTTTATTATATTTATGGAATATAAAAAAATTCCAATTTCTTATTTTCTGAAAATTAGATAAATGTATATTAATATAATATGTTTTCATATTAAAGCTTAAGCAAATAAGCCAATGTATATAGAATCCTTGTGCCCTATTTTTTGATCTCCTCATTCTATAATTAACTTTCAAGCTAATTACACTATGCATCATTTAATTGCATGAATTTTTAGCATCAAATATTTTTGGATTAATAATGAGAAAATCCAAAATTATCGGCTATGACTTGGATAATTGCTCCTTAATATTCAAGCATGATGGAAAAGTGATAATGCTCCTCTTTGCTATTTTTAAAAAATTCAAATCAAAGGAGGAAACTCTAGGCTTATTTTAGTCAGGACACGATATGACAAAGGCAACTAATTATGGATAGCTTAATAGGATAATCTGAGATTCTATAAAATGGCAAATATAGTTTGTGGAATTTGTGAGGAAGTAGCATATAATTTGTGTTCATGCTCCAGATATCTCTGCAAAAACCATACTGAAGGTCACAAATGCACTGATTTATTAGATAAACATATTATAGGCTTATACAAAAATATTGATGAAAAGTCTAAACAAATTTTACTTTTGTATTTAGAGCAAATAAAATCGTTAATGTCTGTACATCTCTCCTTGCCAACCTTAGATGCAAGATATTGTGCCGAATTTAATCGGCAGATTAATCAAATTGATGACTTGTTGCTATTTGTTAATAGTGCAAAATATATTAAGAATGATTATTATTTGAATCCGATAGAATTCTTTTTAACAAGACCACAAAATGAAACGATTAAATTTATTGAAGAAGCTCTCATAGCAAATATAAATCAAAGCAAGAATATTGATTTTTCTCAAGTTGAAAAAAGTATCAATAACATTTACAATTTTAATTATTTTAAATGATATGATATAATGAGCTTTGAAATTAGTTGGACATCAGAAAGAAGCCACGACTTATTTACTCATTTTTATCAAAAAGGAATTGAGTATTTGTGATCTGAAAACCATCAGAATGCCAAAGTTTCATTTTTATTATGCAAGTCAATAAGTGAAAAAGTAATTTTCTACGAAAGTGTTTGTAGAGGAATTTTAAATATAGCCCTGAATGCCACTGAGCAACTTTTATCAGAAAAAGAAATAGCTGAAATAATTTTATCAATAAAGCAAGCTAAAAAAACTCTTCAGAGCGCTTTTCCAGATTCCAAAAATTTAATTCTTTACGAAATATCCAAGATATATGTGTCCTTAAAAAAGTATAAAAAATCAATAAAATTAAGCTTAGAATGTTTAGAAAGCATTAAAGATGAAAAAGAGAAATTTTATATTTGAATTTACCTTGGACATTTATATCAGTGTAGACTTGATTTTGATAATGCGAAGATTTATTATGATAAATGTGAAAATTCAATCAATTCCAAATTGATTAATTCACAGCCTGATTTGCAAAATTGATATTCAAGCATAGCAGAATTTTATATTCTTCAAAGTGAGTATGAAAAAGCAATAGACAAATATATTTTGGGAATAAATTTGTGCAAGAAAAATCAAATGAGCTATCAAATTTATATTAATATGCATTTTAAACTTGGAGAAGTTTATAATTATTTAAATGATTTTGAGGTTTCAAAAAAAAATTATCTAAAAGCTAAAACTTTATCACAAAAATATAAAAAATCAAATTTGATTAGTATATATCTCAAACTTTCTGAGCTCTATTTAAAAAATTTTGAATTTGAGAGAGCTCAAAAAATGGCCAAATCTTGCAACAAACTATGCAGAAATTCTGAGTTTGCCGAGACTTTGAGTTTTGCTGCCTCATATAGGATTCTTGCACTTATAAAATTCCATCAAGGAAATTTTTGAAAATGTGAATTATTTTTACAAAGAAGCCTTAATCTTTGCAAAACAATTTCTCATTTTAATTGGTTATATTTTATTATTGAGCTTAATATTTTTGCATTTTACATTATAACTCACAATTTTGATGAAGTTGAGAAACACATACAGGAACTAAATGGAAAAATGGAGAATTTGGAAAGCAAATCTTACAACAGCTTTTTGTGGTATGATATTTTATGCACATTTTATTTATATAGTAAGAATATCGCTAAAGTAAATATCCTTCTTGATATGTGAAAAAATAACAGAAACGCGCTATTGCAATATAATAATAATGAAAAATGTGAATTTTGCTGTTTAAATGCATTAGCAAATATGTGTTTATATAAATATCAAGATTCTGAAGACTGGTTTATGCTGTGAAAAACATCGCTAAGTTCAAGAATATTGTTGGATAAATGACAACTTTTTGAATTTACTTTACTCTTAAGCGTTGTATATTACAAATTCAAAAAGCTTATCGATGTTATAGATCTATTTGTGGAAAGTGTCAAATACTTTGAAAATTGTCTTATGGTCGATAATTCGAAATTGGGTTATTTATTCTTATATTTAGGCATATATAATTCAGAGAATCAAAAGTTTTCAGAATCTAATAATTATTTTCAAAAAGCTTTATGCATTTTTGGAATGAAATCTCAATCAAACGACATTTTATTTGCTATTTATAATAATCTGGCTGTTGTAAATATATTTCTAAAGAATAAAGAAGCAGATCAGTATTTTACTGAAGCCAAAAATTTATACAAAGGACGAAAATTAAGAAATTTGAAGTCAATTTTTGAATTTCATTTAAACCAAGCACTATTTTGTATTATAAAGAAATATCTTGATAAAGCTGCAATATGAATCAATAAATCTAAAAAAGTTACTTATAACAAAATTCAAAATTTAGTAGAGTTGCAAATTCTGGAAGCATTCGTATCATGGTGCAAAGAAAATAGCCAAAAAACTCAGAAAATTTTGGTTAAATCGATAAATAGCTTAAGAAATCATTATTACAAGCATGAGTTGCTTGAAATTTTATATAAATTCATAGCAGTTTATTACAAAACAGTGGGGGAAATTCATAAAAGTGGAAAATATATGGAAAAATATAGACAGCTTTTGGTTAAGAAAAACGCTAAGATATTCATTGATGATAACGTGCCTTTGAAATTTATTGTTATAATCTAATTATTAAGAAAAATTAAGAATATATTTACCTTTTACATTTATAAATCTGAAAGAAAAAATAACACACCTCCCAAGAGTTCGAGCAAGATTTTTGTTCGAACTTCTTTGGAGGGTTGATTTCCCGAAAATAGGTATATTTAAAATTAGTCTTTTCAGTAATCAAATATGTCTGAGCTTATCTATCATTTCTCCTCGGAGATATTTCTTGTAGGTGATGAAGGTACAGGAAAATCATCCTTAATGATGCTTCTGGTAACTAGCTTTTCTGATGAATATATCCTAAAAGAATCAGTGCAAACTTATAGAGTAGAATTATTGAATTTTCAAGATAAATCACTATTATATCATATATGAGATAATTCTGGGCAATCAAAACTTTTTAATGCAATGAAACCGATTTTGGGAACTATGCGTGGATTTATTATATTTTTTAGTGTAAATGATAGAAAATCATTTGAAATCGCTAGTCAATTCAAAGATATGATTGACAATAGAATTAAAACATCAAAACCATGTATTTTGGTTGGAAATAAGTGTGATTTAGTATCTGAAAGAGAGGTTTCATATGAGGAAGGAAAAGAGCTTGCTGATAAACTTGGAATTCTTTATATTGAAATATCTATCAAGCATGGATTAAATATCAATATAGCACTTGAACTATTAGCCCGAGAGACGTATTGATCTTATGTTAAACGTTAATGATGATGATTAAATAATAATTTTTATTTAAAATCACGTTTGTTTTCAAATCTATATAGATTTCGAATGGTTTTTTATAATTATATAATTTGCATTTGAATATCTATTGCTTGGACAAAAGACTATTTTTAATGACTGTTAATATAAGTTAATGTATAAAGTGAAAATGAAGTTGGATGTGTGCTGAGACAAACAAACTGATTATTAGCAAAACTATATTTATTCAAAAAATTGTAAATGGAGATTAAAATCAAAAATCAACTGTCGTTGCTGAATTTTCAACTCAACTCCGACGAAGAAGATCTAAATAGTGAAGCTATTCAAGATCTTGAATTCCAAGAACTGAACACTAAAGCCATAAAGGCAAAAACGTCTAAAATAATTTTAAGTTGCAATAATAACCCAAAACAGAGCAAGATTTCAGGACCTTTATGCATAAAAACTGTTCCACTATATCAGATATTACATTAAGCGATGCTTTTCAAGAGCATGTCGATGCTTACCATAGAATTTCATCTCTTCATGCTTTTAAAGTGATCAGTCATAAAACGAGTTTGATTATTTATGACACTGAAAGTGAAAAAGAAGTCATATGCACTTTAAGAATTTTAGATCCACTAGGGATTGGGACAAGCATTGCCAAGCTTCCAAATGGCGAGCTATTTTGCTATGGCAAATTTCCAAAATCTGGAGCAGCACTTATAATTGATAGTGATCTTAATTCTCGATGGCTACCATCCGGAACTCCTTGCTGCAGCTCTTCAGCAGTATATTTTGACGAAGCATCTATTGCTTTGGTGGAATGGATGGACCTGATTATCGAAATCTATCTATGAGATTTAATTTAGATGAAAATCGATGAGTCAAATTAACCCCTTTGCCAAAAGCTGATTGATACTGCGACAGTGTGATATTTAACAGAAATATTTTAATTTCTGGACTGAGAAATGCAAATATTTGATTATATTCGATTGATATTGACTCTTTTACCACAATCTCTTATGTGTTTAGTGTGAGAAAAAGGAAGATACTGGTAAATATAGAAGAGATACTTTATTTAATTGAAAGCGCTAATGGAGATCTATATGAAAGTGAGGCTGGAGATGAATTTGCGTGGAAACAAATAGGAAAGTCGATTATTAAATATAATCCAGATCAGATATCATGAGCATATAATAAAGGAGGAATTTATTTTATTACATCATCGACGGAGAGATATTATAAATTTGATTTAGCTGCAAAAGAAATGATTAGGCTTTAATATAAAACATAAATTCATTTCTTTGAAATTGCATTTGGCTTCAGTTTTGTTTATAGATTCTGGCTTAAATCAAGGTAGATTTTTTATTTGAAACTAATTATTTTATTTTTCAGCATTAATTATTCGTGGTTGATATCAATTGTTTTCATTTGATTTTGCATCAAAATAATTATTGCAATTAAAATATCGTTTAGATAAGCTGTAAAATTTATCTAATGATTAGATTTTGGAGATCAAAAAACAATTTGTATTATAGGCATTACTATGCTTGCTTTCACAAATATTTCATCTGCCTATGCATGTCGATTTTAATTGATTTTATAAAAATTCAAGTATAAAAATAGAGTTAATGCACACAAATAATTACATCCTTGAGCGAGCGTGAGGGGATTGTTCAATCACGGGAGTAAAATATAAAAATATCTAGAAAATTGGACAAATAAGGAGGAGGATCCTTATTATAATAAGCAACTTATGGAAAAATTTATAAATGAAGCACAGCATTCAAAATCAGCTGTGCTTGCTAAATTTTCAGCTCAATTCTGATGATGAAGAAGATTTAAATAATGAAATAAACCAAAATCTCGAATTTCGGGTTATAAATACTGAAGACTTAAATGCAAAAACATCCAAAATGACCAACGAATGTAATAATAACCCAAAAATAGAGCAAGATTTCAGAAAAACCTTTTCTATATATCAAAATCAGATTACTCCTGATTTATCTTTATGTAAAGCTTTTCATGAATATGTCAGCTCTTATCATAAACTTGCATCTCTTTATGCATATAGACTGGATAAACATGTATCGAATTTGATTATTTATGACACTGAAAGTGAAAGAGAAGAAACGAAAATTTTAAGAGCTTTTGAGTCACACGGAACTGGAACCTGCATAGCCAAACTCCCTTATGGAAAGCTCTTTTGTTATGGCAAAATTCCAAAATCTGAAATTGCTGTAATAATTGACAAAACATTTGAAATCCGACTGCCGCCATCTGGAACTCTTTGCTGTTGTTCGTCAACGATTTATTTTAACAGAAATGTATATTGCTTTGGCGGAAGGACTGGGTCGAAATTTCAAACTCTATCCAGAAGATTTGAATTTGATGAAAATCGATGAATCAAGTTAGCATCTATGCCCAATGCAGATTTTTATTGCCATGGTGTTGCATTTAATGGAAATATTTTGATTTCAGGATTTTTAAGTGCAAATATTTGATTATATTCAATTAATATTGATTCTTTCTCAACAATTTCTTATAATTTTAGCATGAAGAAAATAAAGATTCTGATAAATGCAGAAAAAAGTCTATATATGATTGAGAGCTCAAATGGATATATATATGAAAGTGAAGCTGGAGGTGAGTTTTTGTGGAAACAAATAGGGAATTCGATAATAACTCATGATCCAGATCAGGCTTCATGAGTATATAATAAAGGAGGAATCTATATTATGACATCCTCAGCTGAGAGATATTAGGTGCTGTTGTATATAAATTTGATTTAGTTAACAAAGTAATGGATAAGCTTATGTAAAATTATGCATAAGCAAAAGTTATAAACTTATTTTAAAGTCATAATTGCATAATCTCTAATTATCCTATTCTCAAGTGGACATTCAGCTTCCAAAACACAATGCCTGACATTTCGCCAGGGAATTGCCCAAATGGTTTAGGGACGGATAGAATTAGCTAGACTTCGTTTTAAACCTTGAAAGTTCACAATTCCATTAGGTAAAGTCAGTTTTGAAATCAAACAAGAGTAAGGTTGCATATTCTTTCAAAATTACTTATCCATCCAGCATAGTTGCTTCTTCCTTCTTTAGCAAAAAAGCCAGATATGCTTTTAGTATATCGACAATGCCTATATCAAGATAATTCTAGCCTGAAGATTATGCTCAGGTGATGCCATATTTCAAGGCTAATCTTGTGTAGGTTTTTAAAACAACCCCATGTTTGAATAAGTCGCCAACTGAAATGAAAAATTTGATCAGACCAAACTAATATTTTTAGTTAATCCAAATTATATTTCTTGCAGCCATCCGTTTTGAGGATCTATTTTAAGAAAATAGCTATAGTTATAAATGGAAGAGAAAATTCAAAATCAGCACTTCTTGCTCACCTACAAAATAAATTCAGTTGGAGATGATCTAAGCAATCAAAATATTCAAAATTTTGAAAATCATATCCTAAATACTCAAGAGATAAGGTCAAAAACATCTGCAATTTTGAGCAAATCCAATAATGATCCAAAAACTGAGCAAGATTTTAGGAGGACTTGCACTCTGTACGAAAGTCAGCTTTCTATTGCAGATTCGTCACTAGCATATGCTTATGAATTATATGTCAACGCTTATCATAAAATTTCATCTCTTCATGCAATTGAAAAGGCAGGCACAAAAACTAAGCTATTTATTTATGACACAGAAAATGAAAACGAAGATGCAAAAACCTTGGAAATTCCAGAATCATTAAGCACTGGCACATGCACTGCTAAGCTTCCAAGTGGAGAGCTGTTTTGTTTTGGCAAATGCTTTTCAGAATCTGGGGTAGCACTGATAATTTATAATAATTATAATAGTTTTCGATTGCTACCTCCTGGAGAGTCTTGCTATGACTCATCAACTGTCTATTTTAACAGAAGTATATATTGCTTTGGAGGAAGACATAGACCAGAAGCTCGAAAAATTTCTATGAAATATGATATGGATAAGAATCTATGGATTAAACTGACTCCTATGCCAAGGGTAGATTGATGCTGCCACAGTGTTATTTTTAAGGGGAATATTTTGATTTCTGGACTGAGATATGCAAATATTTTGATATATTCGATTGATCTTGATTCATTCTCAACAATTTCTTACAATTTTTTAGGTTGAAGAAGGAAAATTCTAATAAATGTAGAAGAAAGACTTTATTTGATTGAATGCTCAAATGGATGTATCTATGAAAGTGAAATTGGTGATGAGTATTCATGGAAATACTTAAGAGACTCTATAATTGAATATACCCCAGATCAAGTGTCATGAGTGTATAATAAAGGAGGAATTTATATTATATCATCCTTGGGTGACAGATATTACAAGTTTGATTTAGATAAACAAGTAATGATTAAGTTATAGAATAGAAATATGGAATATTTTCTTGTGGCTTTGTACCACAAAAATAAATATTAAATGAGGCTCTATTTGATTGAATAATCAAATGGGAAATATCTGCAAAAGCCAAGCCAGAAATGAATTAAAAAGAGAATCAAACCTAAAATTTATCTCAAGTAATGAAGCATAAACATAAATTATGTATAAATCTAGGCAAAGAGGCATTAAAAATTAATTTGGCTAAAAAAGTAGCAATTTCGTTTTAATGCAAAGTATCTTTTTATTGATCAATAAGCCTATCACTAATTGAATTGAGAATTTAATTCTTTTAGCCTATCCAAATAATTTAGCTCGATCTAATTGATTTTTAATATTACAATTCCCAATCAAATTATATTGATCATCTTTGTCATCAGAAATGAAAAAATACGACAATTTTAATCTTTTATTCAAGGACTGGCGATATATTCTTATCAAACCCATTTGACGAACCAAAATTACAAGCAAAAACACTGTCAGAACGATAATTCAGCTAATAATATGCACTAATGTGAAAACTAAAGATTATAATATAAGAAATTTGCTTGCTTTTTTAGGACTTGCATCTTTTGAAAACTCTCAATATTGAATATTATAAATTTATCTGCTATATGAAACTCTTTTTTCAATATATATAAATGGAGCACAAAGTCCAAAATCAGCTCTGCTTGCTTAACTTTCAACTTGATTCAATAGAAAACAATCCAAATAGTGAATTAAATCAAAATTTTGAAATTCAGTCACTAAATACTCATTATCTAATTGCAAAAACATCTGCAATTTTAAGTAAATGCAACAATGACTCAAAAATCGAGCAAGATTTCAGAAAAACCTGCACTCTATATGAGAGCCAAGCATCTGCTATTCATGATCCATCACTAATCAACGCTTATAAAGAATATATCAATGCTTATCAAAAAATCTCATCTCTTCATCTTATTGTCGACACAGGTCGCGAAACTAGGCTGATCATTCACAGCACTGAAAATAGGCATGAAGATATAATAAATTTGAAGATTTCACAACCATTGAGAGCTGGCACATGCATTGTCAAACTTCCAAATAATGAGTTATTTTGCTTTGGGGAAGGCTCTTCAAAAGCTGGAATTACACTGGTAATTGATAGCAATTATAATTGTCGATGGTTATCACCTGGAGCTCCTTATAAGGACTCATCAGGTATCTATTTTGACAATAGCGTCTATTGTTTTGGTGGAAAGGATAGATCGGAATCTTTAACTATATCGATGAGATTCGATCTGGATAAAAACCAATGATTTGAACTATCTCCATTGCCAACTCCTGACTACTGCTGTCATCTTGTAATATTCAAAAGAAATATTTTGATTGCTGGACCACTAACTGCAAATATTTTTCTATATTCAATTGATATTGGCTCATACTCAGCAATTTCTTTTGATTTTAGTCTACAGAAAAGAAAGATTCTGGCTAGTGCAGAACAAAGACTTTATTTGTTTGAATGCGGAGATGGGTATACCTATGAAAGCGAAGTTGAAGATGAATATTCATGGCAAAATATAGGAAATCCATCAATAATGTCACGATTAGTTGAGCAGGTTTCATTAGTTTATAATAAAGGAGGAATCTACATGATGGCACCATTTGTTGAGAGACTATACAAGTTTGATTTAGCTAAAAAAGTAATGACTAGATTATAATATAAAATTCTTTATTGCTTTTTAGATTTATAACTAATTATTTCAGCCTTCTCATCACAAAAAGAAAAGTGACATTGATTTGTCTTATGATGATAATTATAACAGAATAAAAATGGGGCGTCTTTATATTTAGTTGAGCATAATATTTAATTAATATTCAGAATAATAGTTTGAATTCTATAAGGCAAATAATGCCATATAAGCTTTTATAATATCGCAAACATGAAATATGAGATTTAATTCAAGCTATGCTCAAAATAATGAGCTGCGCTATTTGCAAAGCTGTTTCATGATTAATCTGAATTTTTTCATATATCCTTAAAAGTTCGAATCTACCTGAGGACTATTTTGAAAATAATAGACAAACAATTAGATTAAATTTTCAAATATATTATTAATTTTTCTGCAAATTATAATTTAAATACTCTTATAATGATCTTTTACATATACTTAAAAAATATTTCAAAATATATAAGCTTAAAATATTTTAAGAAATAAAATTCTGGATTTTAGCATGCAGCTCTTGAGCTTCTTCTATCTTTCCCATAAGCATAAGAGCTCTATATTTATGTTTCAAATATATGTGGCTAGGCGAATTTTTAATTGCTTCATTAAACCGCTTCAAAGACTCTTCATATTCATTTCGATTTAGTAAAATTATCCCAATATTATTGTGGGCCGTAGGATCATTTGGATTATTTCTCAAGACTTCTTCATAGCATCTCAAGGCTTCATCTTTTCTCTCCAATTTGAAAAGAGCATCCCCTTTAAATATATAATATTCTGTGCAGTTTGCGTTAGCTCCAATCGCTTCATCAAAATAATGTAAAGCATCTTCATATTTTTTTTCTCTAAAAAACACCATTCCTATTTTAAAGTAAATTTGATCTCTTCGTGAATCATCTTTAAGGGCTTCTTCCAAACAAGCAATCCCTTCTTGATTCCGTTTTAATTTTATGAGAGTCATTCCTTTGTCTCTATAATAAAATGCAAATTTAGGAGCTATACTTATTGCAGAATTAAAATAGTCTAAAGCCTCTGCATATTTCTTTTTTTCGTATAGAATAGCTCCTGTTCAATATAGCGCTTTGTTATTTGTTGGGTCCAGATTGATAACTGCTTTATAGCAATCCAAAGCTTCTTGGCTTTTATACAAATGCCTGAGAGAGTCTCCTTTATATAGATAGTATTTGGCTATTTTAGGGTTAATTTTAATTGCGCAATTAAGGTAGTTTAATGACTCTTCATATTGTTTTTGCTCTTTTAAAATTTTCCCAAGATTATAATAAGCGATATCTTCATTTGAATCAATATTTATCGCCTCTTTAAAGCAAATAATGGCGTCTTCATTTTGGCTCAATTTGTTGAGGTAAATTCCTTTATTTACCAAATAGCTAGCATGAAAAGGATTGACATTGATCGCTTCATTTATATACTTTATTGATTCTTCATATCTATTTTGGCCTGAAAAAATTTTGCTAATAGCATTATAAGCTCGATATTCATTGGGATTTATTCGAATTATTTCATTTAACCAATCAATAGCATCCTGCTTTTTTCCTAATTTAGAAAGTAATTCACCTTTAAAGAAATTAATAAAACTTGCAGCGGAATTGATATCAATTAATTCTTCAATCAAAGATAAAGCTTCATCGTACTTATTTATCCTAAAAAATGCCTTGACTCTGAAAATATGCTCGAAAATACAGATGCCTTGAGGATTAGAAGTATTAAAAAATTGCACAGCTTCTTCTTTTCTATTTAACTTATAAAGCGCTTCAGTTATTGTGAGATAAACTATTGAAAAATTAGAATTAAGTTTTATCAGTTCATTTCAACAAAAAATTGCCTCTTCTTCTTTGTTTAAATTTGCAAGTGCTAAGCCTTTATAGTAGTAAGCATCTAAATAATCTGGCTTTAATTTAATAGCGAAATTGAAGTATTCAAGGGCTTTATTGCTATTTCCAATCAAGTATTTGAACAAGCCTTCCTTGAAATTTCAATATGGTGTAGAATTAGGAAAGTCATAAAAATCATCATTGAAGGATCTGATAAAATTTTGCAATTTTGATAATTCTACTGTTGACTTTTCCTGATCTGCTTTATCTAATAACGTTTCCAGCCACCAAAATAATTCGTTATTATCATATCTGTTTATGTTGCAATAATTAACATCATGGTCTATTTTTTCAACAAATTTGTTAATTGCTCCAACTGTCTTAATATTTTTATTTGTATTTAATAAATCATTGAAATGTTTTATTCCTTCATTTGGAGTCAAAAGCAAAGACTTTATTATTTCATCAGTCTCGTCAACTCGTATCTCCTCAGTCTGCTTTATAATTTTAAGCTTTTGATTAATAGAACTGATTTCTGAGTCTAAATTCTGGATGTTGAAAATAAGAAGCTTTGTTAAGTTTTCAATCAGCTGAGAAAAAATTTGCAGAGAATTTTGCTTGCATTTTTGGATACTGCTCATTTGTTGCACAAGAAAATCATAAACTGCTTGTTTAGTTTCAGGGATAGGGTATTTTATAAATTCAAATCGATGGTCGCATTGGCTATATGCTTTTAAATGCTCCATGATATGAGTATTGCATATAAAGGTTTCAGGAGAAGTGCATTTGCATATTGCTTCAGCTTGATTATTGCAGCTGGAGATATTGCAATAATCAATTCTCATGATAATTATAACTAAATAAAAAGGGGCTCTTAAGAATATAATCAAATTTAATAGCATATTGATTACTTTTCATTTTCTTGAGAGCCTCTCTATGCTGTGTATATAACTAAGAAATAAAACGATTATCATTATATCCTTTTAGCTCTTTTTCCTCTCTCTTAGATAGAGCGACTTGCGGTCACTCGATAAGTAAACAAAAATTATCTGAATTTTTTATAGCGAATTCTATCAAGTATGAAGTTAGTTTTTTCCAATTTATAGGAATTTTTCAAAAATCCCTTGATCGAGTTTCGTCTAAATTTAGACAAAAATCAGGCTTTTGTCATATGCTTTACTCATTGTGGCATGAGATAAAATGCATACAAAATTTCATTACTATAAAAGGGTATTCTCCAACTTCTATTTTATGATTAAAAAAATAGTATCAGACTTTTAAGTTAATTATTAAAGATATCACCTTGCTTTAAATATTAGAATGTAGGCAAATATCCATTCTTGATATCTTCAGCTTCTTTTTCTTTGAGAGCAAAATCATTATTTGGGTCAATCTCAAGAGCTTCACTAAAACAAATATAAGCTTTTTGAATTTCTCCCATATCCTTAAGTGCTTTTCCTTTAAGAGCATGGTAGTTGGCATTTCTTGGTTGAATTTTTATTGCTTTATCAAAATAATTAATAGACTCTGATAATTTCTTGTTTATTAGGTAAATATTTCCTATGTAAAAGCAAGCCTCATCGCTTTTTGGATTAAGATTCAAAGATTGAGATAAGAAAAAAATTGCTTCATCATATTCTTCAAGTTTTAAATGAGCTACTCCTTTAAGTCGATAATATTCTGCAATATTTGGATCAATGCTGATAGCCCTGTCATAATATTCTAGTGATTCTTTATAGTTATTTTCTTCACATAAAAATTTAGCGATATTAAAGAATTTTCAACTAGAATTTGGATCTCTTTGTGCTGATTCTGTTAAACAATCGAAAGCTTCACATATGTTGCCTAATCCTCGAAGCGACTGCCCTTTGAACCAGTAATAGTCTGGATTGTCAGGATTTAATTTGATGGCTTTATTGAAGTAAGCCAATGATTCTTGATATCGTTCTTCGCTCAATAATTTTTTACCTGATAAAAAGATGGAATTGTCATTGCTTGGATTAATTGCAGCAGCTTCATGGTAATTTTGTGTGGCTTCTTGATAATTCCCAGTGTTTTCAAAAAAATCTTCTTTTTCTATGTAATGCTTCGTATTGAAATGGTTTCTAAGTCTAGTCTCATTCCCAGAAACTGGGTCTGAGCCAGAAACGTCAATATAAGGTGTTTTATTTTCTTCAATATTTTTATTTTCGCCTTCTTCTTTTTGAGCTTTTTCAATAATCTTTAAATTACAACCTAATCTATAGCTTTCACTGCTTGAAATTTCTCAAATTTTTCCAATAAATTCATCAGCAAAATCAGCAACCTGCATATACTTATTTTCAAAGCATAAAAGTTGAGCTTTTTGAGTTGCATCTTCTTCGCTTGACGTTAATCATTGAACAAAATCATCATCTTCCAGATTTTGAACTTTTTCAGTTAATGCTACTCTATCAAGGTGATTTTCTATATAAGTTAAATAGTCATCCAAGCATGCCAAGCTATTTTTCAGCAATTTTTCAAGCATTTCAATGCATTCATCAAAAATTTTTATAGTGTTTTGCTTTTTGGTTTTGACTTCTGCACATTTTAATATGAGTAAATTGAGGATTGACTGCTTTGAATCTTTTGCTGCAATGGGGCCAATA
Organism: Blepharisma undulans; assembly: GCA_949751825.1. NCBI lineage: Eukaryota > Ciliophora > Heterotrichea > Heterotrichida > Blepharismidae > Blepharisma > Blepharisma undulans. The sequence continues at coordinate 53,182 of CATKHM010000060.1, forward strand.
GATCTAAATTGATGCCTTTTGGTTTGATCTTCAAAATGATTCTGCAAATGTTTTATGCATATAAAGGTTGCTGGAGAACTGCAATCACAAATGGCATCTGCTTTTGAATAGCAGATATAGCATTGATTTAGATTCATATATAATTATTTTAATAAAAATAATTAATCTATAATTTTTGCTTATCATAAATTTTAATTTCACAATTTTAATTGAACTTCGTTAAAACAAATTAAGCATTCGTTTATGTTTCTTGTTTTGCCAAAGATTGAATTTAACTCTCTTTATCTTCATAAAATCTTGATCGATTTATCATATCCAGTAATTTTCCAAATCTCAAGCGATTACTAAAGTATTCAGCTAAAATGCATTTCAGGATTATGAAAGTCATGGAATTTTTATTCTATTCATTTATTTTTTCAATTTTTGGTGGCAGACTTCGTGCCCCTGCATCGATTAACTCGCTGATTTGAGCAATTCTTTTATTCTTTCAGCAGATTTATTAGATATCAAATATATTCTTCAAGAGCTGATTCCATTTAAAACTTAATTATATATGGAAATTCTTAATCTAAAAAATCTATCAACAATTATTATTTTGAAAAATATAGCTTAGAATAGTTGAAAAGTTTTAATTATCCATTGGCATACTCAATTATTAATTAAGCCAATTCAAGAATAATATTTTTACCAGATGTATATAAAATTTTGATTTTGAGTTGATATTGATCATTTAAATAATATCCACACTTTATTTAGTAATTTAATTTCTCATGAACTCTATAGTCATATATTTAATTAAATTTTCTATTATTTTCCAAAATGTTCTTTCGAAAATTTCTATACCGGCTTACCCCAATCCCAATCGCTCTCTATCTGAACTCATCAAATCTATTT